>QNUK01000445.1:312500-382500 GCA_013621035.1 Clarias magur | reverse complement strand
TCTACACGTCAGTATGTATGTCTCTATTTATGTCTGCCTGTACGTCTCTGCATCTCTATGTATGTATCTTTTTATGTCTGTCTGTCTATACGTACAGTATATATGTCTACCTGTCTGTCTGTGCGTCTGTATGTATGTTTACCTGTCTGACTGTATGTTTGTATCTTTTTATGTCGGTCTACCTGTCTGTACGTCTGTATGTATATATGTCTAACTGTCTGTCTCTGCATCTGTCTGTATGCATGTATCTATTTATGTCTGTCTGTCTGTCTGTACATCTGTATGTGTCTGCATGTCTGTCTGTCTACCTGTCTACACGTCAGTATGGATGTCTCTATTTATGTCTGCCTGTACGTCTGTTTTTCTGTCCATCCGTCTATACGTACTGTACGTCTGTTTTTCTGTCCGTCTGTAGGTCTGTGTGTCTGTCTGAACAGATTTTGTCACAGCATCACACAAAACTGTCTGTACACAATTTAATGAAACTTGATCCTAATGCGCTACTGTCTCAATGTAAACAAACACCTGCACCACTAGATATTAATTAGAAAAGATAAAGTGAATATTTTGACTGGGATTAGTTCATATTTTCACTTTGGCTGAAATAACAGCGCTGAAGTGGTAGAAGTGAATTTTAACACGCCGGGGTCGTTTTAAGACAAAACTTCATCTTTATCTGATCTACTTTTTCCATTTCTCATCTGTGATTCTCTCTCCGATTACCGAACAGGGAATGTATTTGTCTGACGGGGGAAGAAGTACAAGTCAGTGTTAACAAAATATAAACATTTCTTTATTTCTCCATTAACGTCACTTTATCATTTCCTTGTCCGCCATATTGCACCCAGTTTGTGGGAACTTTCTGAATATGTCTTGTATACACACTATGAACACATCTAGTGAGCGAGGTGCTGATTTGACACACACCCCTGACTCTGTGGCCAAACCCTCAGCATGCCACAGTGCTCACAGGTCAGGCCAAATTTAGCACTTGGCCTCTGGGAAATGTAACAAACCACACACACACACACACACACACACACACACACACACACACACACACACACACACACACACACACACACACACAACCTTACAAACAAGACACAAAGAGATGAGCCCTAACACCTGGCTAAAACCTTTTAACTCACCCCAGGGTTACAAACACACACACACACACACACACACACACACACACACACACACACACACACAACCTTACAAACAAGACACAAAGAGATGAGCCCTAACACCTGGCTAAAACCTTTTAACTCACTTTTTAACATTTATAATTTAACTACATTTCTCACTAATTTAATATAAAAATTAAAAAGCTGACTTTTGAAAAAGGTTGCTACATGTAATTATAATTTCAAACGCTCCACTCATTTCCATACGTAGGCTTAACATAACGTTGTTTCATGACAATAATAATAAATAAACTCAGAATCAATCACAGCAACACAAGACCGTTGTTTTATAGTATTTATTTAAATTATTGCAGTATTTTTTTTCATTATTATTTATAACAAAACAAGATACATACTGCAGCTTTAAACATGGCCAAAGTCTTTCCAGTAAAATAACCCGACCCTCTGGTGTAAGACCTTTACAAGGAAACATACGATATATTTCTCCGTTCCCGAAACCGGTCCAGAGACGTCAGACATCGGGTTTCATCCTGCATCGTTTTAGAAATCTGATCTTACCAACATCGATCAACATGAGAGAACTACTGAGAACCTCTTCAGGAACCGGAGATGTGTGTCCGGGTTCCATCAACATTTTATTCTATCTAACTAACTACGATTAAATCATTGACAAAGTGCAGTTGTGAGTAAACTTCCAGTGGCTTTCAAATGACTCACCCGTTACCTTTTAAAGGGAAAGGGGTGGAGCTAAACCCTTTCGCTCTTCCTAAGGGGCGGGGCTATTTTCAAAACATTTCCCAAATTTTCGTATTCCAAGCAAATTCCAGCTTTCAAAAAACCTTCTAAATTCTACGATCATAACCTGATCTGTTGTCGGGGGGAAAAAAAAAAAAAGATTATGTGATGTAAAACAAAAAAAGTACAGATGAACTTTAGAAGACACTTAAATCTTTCAGCTGTATAACAAAAAACTGAAGTGAAAAACAAAAACAAACAAAAAAACCCTAGATTGTAAAAGCAACTAGCTTTGGTGCTCTTGTTCCAAACAGTACAATTTATATCAGTGTACGAGTTTTAGTAGGGGAAAAAATCTATTCTAGTTATCTAATAATCAATTCCAAGTTTCATACTAGACTTAAGAGATGTAAGGTAGCTTAGCTGTGGGAAGGCGATAGCTTTAGAGTCCTGATATGTTTTCTTTCTTTTTTTTCCCCCCTCCAAATTTGTTAGCGAGTAAAATGCATCATTTACTGACGATGTAACAGAATTCTATTAATTTTATAGTTACAGCGTTATAATCGCATTACTCGCATCATAACAGTTAAAAAAGACTTCGTTAAAGATTTAGTTATGCTTCGCCTCGTCTTGTAAACATTGGAGACAGATCCTTCCATGAACGTTAAAATGTTAAACAAACCACTCTTTGATATGTTTCTCATTGCTATTAGTAACCGAAGTTTTTATATATTTATATATAGCATCTGATGTATTACAGAAACAATACCGTATCTCAGAACTAGATACGGTAAGAGCTGCTGTTACAGTTCTCTAACCAATCAAAACCAACAGTGCCGCGGTATAGAAGCAACATCCGTAGACATCTGGATCAGATCCTGACCTATCAGAGCGCCCGCCCGGCTACGAGCTAGCGGTTTCTAATCTGGGAAAAGCGCGCGTCGTATAAGTTCCGGATCCTCCCACTGATTCACGTGTTCATCATCTACTTCACTGAAAGCAAAAAAACTGAAAGAAACTCTCATTCTATGTAATACTTAATGAGGGCTTCAATGTGCCATGAATTGTTAAAGAAAACAAAAACAAAAAACACTAACACTGCAGAAATGCACTCCAAAAAGCGACTGAAAATTAATAAGTAACTAGAATTCTTGAGAATCGTCAAGAATCGAGACCAAAAAAAAAACAAAAACCAAACAATAAAAAAAAAACTCTTTCACAGGTAGGGGGCGCTGTTGATGTTTCAATCCTCACCTCAAGAGCAGTAACGCACCACCATGACCCAAACAAAAACAAACTTCGCCTGCTATCTCCTTTATATATTTATAATTTCCTTTTAAAGTGACAAAAAAAAATTGTTGTTGCTTTAAAAGTTTTTTTTTTTAAGCACCAAAACTGGGTAAATGAGGAAGAACGTTTTGGAAGAAGTTTGAGCGTAAAAACAAACAAACAAAAAAAACACACACACACACACAAACAACATGGTGAAGCTTATTTAAAAAAAAAACTGAATCTTTTATCTCTTAACCAATGCAAAAATATATGTATATTTATTAACTTTCTGTTTTCTATCAGTTCTTTCAATTGTGAACCCAAAAGTTTTTCTAGTTTAATATGAAATAAATTTTGATCTATGTTAGAGAGGATTCTGGGAGCAATCTGGCAACCACTTGATTTCCAAATGAGTTCTGTAACTAAATTCTGATTTATAATTTTTTTGTTATACATTTGACTTGGTATAATTTTTTAAATTAGATAGAAACTTGACTTTGATTTCAACAGGTCATCAAGTTTTTCATCAACATTTTTTTCCCAGCTCCGTGTACACACACTTCTATCAAACTCCAAACTGGAATCCTCTCTTAATTTTTTTTTTGCCATCAGATCAAAGTGCTTTTATATTTATAGAAGGTGTTAAATATAATATGATATATATAAAATCCAACCTGAAAAAAAACAAACAAAAAAAAAACAACGCGTTACAATCTTTGTTTAAGTTGGTATGAGGAGAACCTGCGCCTTCCCATGAGGCATTGCAGCTTCCGGGCAACATCTGCTGTGTCTCTGAAAAGCGGCCAGCGGGCTCGGGTGTGTGTGTGGGAGGAAGTCGCGGGCGGAGAACCAGGAGAACGAGGTGACGTTGTGATCGCCGCAAACGTGAAGCTCCTCTGACCGGGCGTCCGAATGAACGAGGGCGGAAAAAATGGAGCTCCAGAGGGAGAGGGCGGAGTCCGGGTGGAGGGGCGGGACCATACTCGGGCCACGGCGGGGGTCGTGACGGTGCTGGTGGAGATCGGGGGCGTGTTCGGATTTCTGGGTGGAGTTAGTGAGGACGCAGCAGTGAGGGTGGACGGAGGTGTGAGGACGGAAGAGGGCAGAGTTTACGGGTCTAGTGTTCGGGAGGTTGAGCTGGTGAAGGGCGGCGGACGTGGCGAGGAGACCGGTGACGCTTGTTAGGTAGAGGAGGCCGATCATACACGTCACCTGCGGAGAGAAAAGAGCGCGCACACTCGTTTAAAATGAACAAACAGTTTCGGCTAAGATTCATGTACAGGTTGTTACCTGACTTATGAATGAGTTCCATTCCGGGAGCGTGTTCGTAAGTCGGATTTGTTCTTAAGTCTGACAAACTGAGTCTTATACGCCTTTTAAACAAAAACGCAACGTAAATCATACCAATCCACTTGACTGAATCTCTGTCCCCTTTTCCAACACTGCCACCATGTGGCACCAAACCGGGGGGGGGGGGGGGGTTAATGTAGAGAATTAAACAGAGTGGTGAAAGTTTGACTTGAGCATGTTTATTTTAACTAGTCTTATACGTATCCCTATCATAAAACTAATATAAATTTACTATGTATTATTACAGCATGTCTGATTTCTATGCCGTACCTTGGCGAGGTGTTGGTACACGGCGACGAGAGCGTTCCTCCAGTTGGCCTGCTCCAGCAGCACACACAGGTCAGTGTAGGTGTACCAGCCACGCTTCATTCCCTGCCGCGCCGCAATGCTGTCAAAACAAACAGAAAAATGTCAACAAACAAACAAAAAACTTGACACCTGACACCACACCCTGTATCTGAAAAAAATGTCTGAAGAATAACTAACCAGGTTTCCAGTTGGCTGAGCACGTTGAAGAACTCGCTCGGCTCGGCGAACAGACGCCAGTCCTGAAATGAACACATCATGTTGTGAAGAAAACCCAACCTATATAACTATCACAAGTCATGATTCCTTACTGCTCAGTAAAGCAGGTAAACCGTGTGTGTGTGTGTGTGTATGTGTGTCTCACATACGATGGCACTGAGAAAATTCAGCTCCAGCATGTTGACCGTCTGGACGTCCAGCTTCCCGGCCGCGCCCCATTCGTCATTGAAAACTTCCTCCTCCTCGCCTTCGTCGTACAGGTATTTACTGGCAACCATCTGCACGAGGAGAAAGAAAATGTCTGTCTTAGCACGAGCAGCCATGTTTAGTCTGGCAACCAAGTTCGATATGTTTGAGAGAATTCTGGATTCTGGTCTCTGGGCTTCTGAAGAGCGTTACCATGGAGATCAGGAAGAGGTCGGAGGACGAGATCTGCTGCAGGTACTCAGGGTTTCTGTGTCGGAGTCGCTCAATGTAAACCAGAGCCAGCATCATGGCACAGGGGGAGATGCACGCTTCTCTGAGGGGGAGGAAGGAGGAGGAGGAGGGTGTAAGTCAAGTGATTAGTTAATCAACACTATATATACTGTATAGGCAGCTGTATGAAACGCTCCGTGCATTCACCTGGCTACATGGGCTGCGTACTTCTTGCGGAGTTTCCGTATAGGGCTTGGGGCTGATTTCTGGAGGAGTTCAACGGCGATATCTAGAGTAAACCGAAAATCAGATGAACTATAAATTTTGTGGACCGGAAAATGCTCCTGCTTCACATAAACAGGGTGTGTGTACTCCAAAAACAATAACACACTGGGTTATGGCATGATGCAATACACAATTTATTCAACAAAATATGACCAAAAAATAAAACTAAAAAACGATATCATAAACCAAGGGGTTGGGCTAACTGAGTCCTAAAGGAGGCGTGGCCAATATAACAGTAAGGCTTTGTGAAAATACTAATGAAAACGGCGTGGCCCTTAGCCTGTTCTAAGGTGGTAAGGAGGCGTGGCCTGGACATCAATTAACACTGGTGAAGGAGGTGTGGCCTGTATATCAATTAACACTGGTGAAGGAGGTGTGGCCTGTATATCAATAAACGCTAGTGAAGCGGGTGAGTCCTTCACTGGTGTTAACCCAAATTAAGAAGGCGTGGCTTGTATATCAATGAACATTAATTAGTACCAAACGTGGAGTGGCCTGAACTTTATTTACACTAATAAAGCAAGTGTGAAACATTGCATCATACCGAGTTGCTTTAACTTCATACACACACACACACACACGCACGGTATAAACTCACCAGTAACAGGACAGGAAAGTGCATCGAGGGTGGCATCCTGGTCCAGACCGTAGTACAGACGCTTCCTCACACGCTCTGACAGTCTCTGATGTCCCGGGACAAACTAAACACAAACAACACACTGTCCATTTTTAAAACTTTGAAGGTATTTAAGATGGTAAAGCATCGTCGTCTCTTTATAATGGCACTCTCTTAACTGTTTACACATTGTTTATCCCGTGTGGTAGAAGTGAATAATTCACTAAGTTTGTTTAGAAATAATAAATAAAACGGATGACAGAGATACACACTGCTCAGTTACATCTTAAACTCTTGTATTTGACGTTAATTTGTGTTGTTTAAATGCTGCGCTGGGTTTTTAAAGATCGACACAGACCATACACGGTTCTCAAAATGTATATGATATGTGTAAGAATGAGTGTTAAAATAAAAATAAAATAAAATCACTGGAGCAAATACAAAGTGTTATATAAATATTGAAATCATTGAACACAGATGAGGCTGATCCTGTGTACACGTCCATTAATGACTATTACCGAGTGTGCAAATAAAACGGTCACGTGACAGTGTGTCAAAACAAACAGTAGGTGAAGATATTTTTATTTAAAGATTCCGTAAAATTGGTTTTAAAACCATGATGGTTGTTTTGAAGAAAATTATAATGAGGTCTCAGGTCATGTGACCTCAGTGCCACGGATGAGAGGTTGGGTCTAATTAGCATACTAAGAGTACAGGCTGCTCAAAACAGTTTTCAAAAAAACTTTATTTTTGATAGAAATGCAAGGCCAAAACAATAACGATATCACTTGTCAATATTCTTTTTAGTTATCGTCTACTTGTATAATCAGAATAACCGTTATAAAATGCCTCCAGTATTTACAAACAATTCATACGTCACTGCTTTGGGTCTGAGCTCAAATCAGGTACAGGTGCGCGCGCGCACACACTTAGTGAACTTTGTAGGTCTATTTGGGACGCGAACCAGCGGCCATATTTGAGCATTCATGCGTGACACAAATTGCATTAAATATGGATATTAAAATCATATTAATCTGACATTATTGTTTTTTTAAACTGTGCTTTAGCTTAAATTAAATTTTCTTAGAGATAAATACGTCAACATGCCCTAACTAGTTAGCATTTCTAGTTAGCACTGCTCGCGCCACTTAGACAGCTAGCGAATAAAGACAGGAGCTGAAACCACACAAAAATACACACCGTAAACTCCTGAAAGTCGGAGAAAGGAAACATCCGCTCGTCGAACAAATCCCCAAAATCCATATTTTTACGATTTAATCCACCGACATTAGACACAGAGAGAAACCCGATAAACATGCATACAGACGTCGCCCTCGGACGCCTTCTTCTTCTTCTTCTTCCGTAACAGCGGCTGCACCCAAACACAGCGCCTCCTTACTATAGTGCACTAGGTAGTGAACACGCCACAGGATCACATACACGCAGTTGAACTTGCCGGTGTGGGGACCGTGTACGTATTTGGGACGCAATCCATCGCTTCAGGGGAATCCAAAATGGCTGAACGAGTTTATTAGAAAAGCTGCTCATGCGGAATTAAAACCGTAAATACTGAATAGAAGGTAATAGGTATATAATATATATATATATATATATATATATATATATATATATAAAAAGCGATTTAAACACTGGACCTCCTGTGAGAAGTAAGAACATGCAGGAATAATAATAATTAAATAGAATAATAATCATAATTATATGATTATAATAATGATTATAATAATAATAAACCCAACCTAAATGTCGCAAATAAATGAAAATCACTAAAAGTAATAAAGATACATGATCAGTCTTACAATATTCTTACTACTACAACTAAACAAAAACCTACCCAGAGTTGGTGCTGCCACCAGCATGCTTCACTGCCCTTGTGATATACTGTACAACACTTGTTCAAGTCAAAGCAGGACTTTTGATTGTACAGAATGACAACACAGTTATGAAAATTAAACATCCCTTTATTTGTCTATATGATCCCCTGCTACACTAACGCACGTTTACACTAGAGCTCAGTTGCCATCAAGGTAGAAAGTTTTCTCAGTGATTCGGAAAACCTGTCTCATCAGAAACGCTGGCCTCCCAGGAACTCCTTTAATTGCATTTCCAAAGATGAGGAAATGTCTTGGAGTGAGTTCAGGACTGTGCAGGACATGTGGCCATAACTTCCAGTTTCTGTAATGTGTAAGTGGTGTTGGTGTATTTTTCAAGGATGAGGTTTTGTACGTAGAACTCTGTTCAATGCATTTAAAAAAAATAAACAAACAAAAAATACTACACTTTTTCTGGCAAGCTGAACACTGATTTATTATGAAAAATAAAGAATATCTATATATAACATATGTCAATAAAAAAAATCTCATGATCCATTTTTACATTAAATTCAATACAAGCACAAAACCCCACTTCATGTACAATCCTGTGCAAACCGTGAGACGGCTCATACAAAGTGCCCCATTTTTAGTTCATTCGGCTTGTACAAAAAGTCCTAAATATGTAAATAAATCCCAGATTCACGGATTGCTTTCAATGGAACATTCCAGGTTCAAAATTAATGCACATTTAGTGAGAGAACTCTAGAATTCAGCATTTCTTTGGCATCCTGTTACACAAATCCTGTGTGTGTGTGTGTGTGTGTGTGTAGAGGAACTGAAGAAGCTAAAAACGAAGAGATCCATAAAATAAATGAGCATTTTGCCAAAATAAATAAATAAATAAAAACCCTAACAAATTTAATTTATTCTAACTTGGTTGTTGTATTTAAACATTTGCTTTCAAGTTTTGCCTGCATGTATTTACTTTTTTCCATCAAAAAGTTTTTGTTGTATTTTTATATATTTAATTAATTCACATAAACTGAATTTTCCATTTTACTTTGTATAATTTTTTTTGCTGTCTGCTCCTCCATACACACAAACAAACACCACTCACAACCTCACACACACACACGAAAGTAAAATAATGCATTCACAAATGAACCTGCAGTACCCGAGCTGTTGTCACACAGGAGGCCACGTGTTCACAGATGTGCATGTTATCTACCGAGCGCAGACGATGATAACTGTACGTTGTGTAATCTCTGTTTAAACACACCCTTTTGTCTTAACAGCATGACTATAGTGTCTGTCTCCTAACGCACACCACACACACGCTTCCTTATTATATAACAATGAAGTATTTCTTAACAATTTTAATAACACAACAAACTGACTGAAATAACAAACACCCCAAAAATAAACTTAAAATGTCTACTAAACCTAGAACAGATCATACATGATCTAAAAAATTATATCCTAAGTCGGTTGGATCTGATAAATATTTAAAGTAGTTACTTAAAAATTCCTATTACATACAATCAATCCTTTAGTACTCACAAACTAGCTAACTAAGACATAACCTGAGCGAAAAAATAGTCAAACATAAAAAGACAGAAATATTAAATTAGAAACAAATGATGTATTTCAGCGTCAGTGTTTAAATTGAATTATGAAAAAAACAAAAAACAAATTCTAGCTAAAACTCACCTAGCTTGTTAGTACCTTAATCGCCATCTTTATTTACACAATAAACACATTGAACTAAGTGGATAACGTTAGTGCTTTTTATTATTAAGGTAGCTGATTTGTTGTGTCGTTTAACTTTTTTAAAAAAAACAAGTATTATGTAGTGATGGGGAAAAACAAAAAAAGAAAAAAAACTTAATACGAAGTTCATTTTTTACATTCCCTTTTTCAGAATTTTCCGAGCTTTAAGGTAATTTGAGTCGTTAACCTGAATGAGGCGAATGCTACCACCACCACCACACATCAATGGAAACAAACAGTGTAAACTGTTAAATCTTAGAGGTTTTCTTCTACAGTAAATTTGCACATGACACGTGAGTGGTTTTGTTATTTTTCTTTGATAAACTGATGCAAGAAAACAGAAATTCTTGAGCGTGCAAGCGCACATTACTTAGTGTAAAGACCAGAATACATCTGTTCTAATAATGAATGTGACTTCGCTCGTGCGCCGCCTCAGTAGTGGAAGAAGACATGATAATACATCAAAAAACAACAACAACAACTAACAAACAAACAAACAAACAAAAAAACCCTGGCTTTGGTCTCTCAGTGATGTCTGTGTCCTGAAGAGGACGTCGGCGGTTGCAGTTTCTCAGGAAGTCTGTCTTTGGTTTCCGAGTCGGAGGCCGAGTCGGAGTCGGAGGCCTGCTGCTGCTTGAGCCACATGTCGGCGTAGAGCCCTCCTTTAGCCAAGAGCTCGTCGTGTCTGGGAACAGATTACGGCAGTGAGGTTGAAAAATAGAAACCACCAGCCCGACACCCAGCGTGTTCGTCCCGTACATACTGAAGTTCCAGTCTGATGACTGAGTTCTAACACACACATGTATGATAGAAGAAACTGGTTAACAGAACTTAGAGTGTTTGTAGAACTGTGGTAGTTGTACGAACTACCAAACCTGAAGGCGTCTAAAAAAGGCGGCAATCAAGGTGCGAGGCGCCATATGCTGTACGATATCAGATCAGACTTATTACCTTCCTCTCTCAGCGATCTGTCCGTCTCGCACGACGAGGATCTGATCGGCTCCGATGATGGTCGACAACCTGCGGCATTGATGGACGTTAATGAGGCGAGGACGTGACCGGCGGTCTATTACACGTTTGTCATGTGACACTCTGGTCCTCTTACCTGTGGGCCACCACGACGGTGGTCCTGTTGGCACACACTTTCGCCAGCGAGGCCTGAATGTTGCGCTCCGTCTGCGTGTCCAGAGCAGAAGTGGCCTGAAAACATCAACACAGGAACCGTGTCAGACCGCGACCCCGGGAACAATAACTCCTGTTTAATATGCATTTCATTCATGTTTAAAATTTTTTTTTTTATTATTATTATTATATAGTTCTATGATTCCCAGTGACACGAATATGAACGTGAATTAAATATTATTCTGAAGCTGAAACCTCTTTCTAAAACCGTCATGAGAATTTAAAAAGCAAACAACAAAAGCCCAGAGAGAAGCAGATGTGGTCTCTCACCTCGTCCAGCAGGATGATCTGCGGCGCTTTGAGGATGGTGCGAGCGATGGCTACTCTCTGCTTCTCTCCTCCGCTCAGCTTCAGACCTCTCTCGCCTACTTGTGTGCCGTAGCCTGAGTGTGTATAAAAGACAAAAACAGAATGCACACACACACACACCCACACAATAAGGGGAATGAAATCAGGTCACTAAAAACGATTACGCACCAGAATTTATATAAACAAGATAAAAGAAAAAAGAAAAGAAAAAAACAAAACAAAAACAGTGCGACGTGTTTTAAATGCGAAGGCTACTTGCCGTCAGGAAACGAGAGAATCCTGTCGTGGATGTCAGCGGCGATGGCGGCGTCCTCCACTTCCTGGTCGGAGGCGGAGATCCGGCCGTAGCGGATATTCTCGCGGATGTTGTCGTTGAAGAGGACGGTGTCCTGGGGCACGACGCCGATGTGGGAACGCAAAGATGCCTGCTTCACCTGCACACACACACACACACACACACACACACACACACACACACACGTATAACTGCTGACGTTTCATTACACTGAGGTGACACACTGATACCCTGCTTGCGCTGCGTCTCACCTTGGTCACGTCCTGGCCGTCGATGCGGACGCAGCCGCCCTGAACGTCGTAGAAACGGAAGAGTAGACGGACGATGGTGCTCTTCCCCGCGCCTGACTGACCCACCTGTGTGTGTGTAAAATAAATAGATAAACAAACAAACAAACAGTTAATAAGAGACATCTAAAGAAATTAGGTTTATTAGCAATAACATAAAATTATAAAAACCTTTAAATAAATTTACTCTCTATATATACATAAACTCATGTTCTTGAATATTATCGCAATATATTTTATTGAAAAGGCATACACTGCCCTTAGCTTATATAAATTTGTTAAAAAATACATTTAATCAGACATATATTTGTTTTTTATTGTTGTATATTTTTTATAATATCATACAATTATATATTTTGAACAATATTAATATTATATTTGTTTTATTAATCTTAATTACTTTATTTAATTTATTAAAAGTTGAATGTTACATACCGAATGTTTTTTTTTTTTGTAGAATTCACTATAAAAATATGTACTTTTTAAAAATAAACACTCCAAGATTACGGTTACAAATTACTGTTAAACTATTCAATAATTCATTTTAAAAATTCAAATAATCTTATCTAAAATAAAAAAAATAATAATATTATGAAATAATCAATCATGCTTAAAAATAAATAAATAAATAAAACACTTTATAATTTCATGGGTTTACTCCATCATCATGAGATTTATACGTTTATAATCTAAATTGAATACAAACGTTTATTTGTAATATTCCATTCTATTAAAATAATGAATGACTTTTTAAATGAAAACAACGGGATATAACTAAAGGCTTAAAAATTAAAGTTTCTTCATCTACGTTACTCACGAGAGCTACGGTTTGTCCGGGCAGGACGGTGAACGAGACGTCCTTCAGGATCTCTTTCCTGAACACAAACACCATTTTATATAATATTAAGTTTTTCAAACAAAAGAAAACGTAAATATTTAAATACAGTGTTGTGAAAAAGTATTTGCCCCTTCCTTATTTGCATGTGTGTCACACTTCAGGTCATCAAAAGCATTTTAGTATATTAAACTCTGATAACCCGAGGAAATACTAAATGCAGTCTTGAAATGAGGATTTCATTTATTAAGGGAAAAAACGTACCTCATGTGAAAAAGTAATTGCCCCCAAAATTTAATAACTGGTTACATCACCCTTGGCAGCAACGAGTGCAATCAATATTTAGTGATAACAAAAAAATCAGTGAGGCCTTCACATCGCCGTGGAGGAATTTTGGTCCCCTCTTTTTTGCAGAATTGTTTTAATTCAGCCACACTGTTAGGTTTTCGAGCACGGACGGCCTGTTTAAGGATCTCAATCGGATTTAACTCCGGACTTTGACTTGGCCGCTTCAAAACCCTAATTAGGTTTTCTTAGCCACTCAGGGGTGGTGTGCTGGTGTGTTTCAGATCATCGTTCTGCTGTAGAACCCGAGCGCGCTTGAGCTTGAGGTCCTGAACTGATGGCTGGACCTTCTCCTTCAGAATTTTCTGGCTCCATCAATTATGGCACGTCGTCTAGGTCCTGAACCTGCTAAGCCAAAGACCATCAAACTACCACCACCACGTCTGACTGTTGGTATGTTTATTTCTTTATTTGCTTCTTTATGTATTTATCTCGACGCTGTGTTAGTTTTACGCCATATGTAACGGCACACACATCTTCCACAAAGTTCAACTTTTTATCTCTTCAGTCCACAGAATTTTACCCAGAAGTCTTGGGGATAATCAAGGTATATTTTGTCAAATATGAGACTGTATATTATTTTTGCTCAGCGGTGTCGTTCACCTCGGAACTCTCCCATGGACGCCATTTTCGCCCCCAGTACTCTTTCTTACTGTTGAATCATAAACACTGAACAGAACAGAGACGAGTGAGGCCTGCAGTTATTTCGATGTTCTTCTGGGTTCCTTTATGAGCTCCTGGACGAGTCAGCGTTGTGCTCTTGAGTAATTTGGCTCTTCCGCCAGCTCCTGGGACGGTTCACCACTGATCTGGTGATGGGTCGTTCATGAACGATTGGTTCTTTTTGAACGAGTCTTTAATGTGACCCAGAAGAGCGAGTAGTCTCAGAGAGTGATTTGTTCATTTTCTACTGCATCCCTTTCCAGACTTGTACATGTCCATTACGGAGTCTATTTAAGTGATTTCTTGATTTAACAGGTCAGGCTGTAACTTTCCAGAAACTACAGCTGTTTCATGATTTAACGAGGGGGCAATTACTTTTCTTTCTTTTTTTTTACATAGGGAAGGCAGGTTTGGACAGCTTTTTTCCCCTTAATAAATGAAATCACCTTGCAAAAAAAGCATTTTATATTTGCTCAGGTTATCTTTGTGTGATATTAAAATGCGTTGTTGATCTCATTCATTCATGGAGCACATACCTTTTCACAGCCTGTATACATATGGTACAGATATTGCTGTGAGAAGGTTTACCCCTCGATGTAGCTAAAGGAAACGTTCTCGAACTCGATCTCGCCGCGTTTGTACTGCAGGGCTCTGGCGTTCACGTCGTCCTTCACCTGAAACCCAAACCAACACGTGATATTAAATAAACGATGGAACTCATAAAACAAGTGAAGGAAGGTCATCATGGACCCTGGGGAGCCTTCATCCTCCTCCTCCTCACCTCCTCTTCCTCATCAAACAGCTTGAACATGCTCTCCATGTCGATGAATGACCTCTGGATAACCCTGAACAGAATGAGGGAGGAATCTTTATTTCTCTTTCAACAGAAGAAATGCTGTGTGTGTGTGTGTGTGGTTTACCTGTAGTATGTGCCAAACCAGTTGAGAGGTGTGTAGAGCTGGATGATGTATGTGCCGAACAGAACATAATCCCCAACCTGCGCGCACACACACACACACACACACACACACACACACACACACACACACACAGTTTCCATTTCATCAGTATCAGGAATTATTAATGAATTAATGCACAGAGTAAATAGTAGATACACAATTAGAAAGACAGTCAGACACACATAGTCAAACATACTAAACAATAAACACACACACAGATAAAGAGACAGAAATAAGCAGATGTACACAGGAAGTCAGAGAGAGAGAGAGAGAGAGAGAGAGAGAATTAAACTACATGAACAGACAGAGAGACAGGTGTAGCCAACTTAGAGAGATGGAGAGACAGACTAACTGAGAAGGAGAGACAAAAGATTAGACAGACAGGTGTAGTTAGATAAACAGACAGGCAGAGAGAGATAGACAGAGTGATATAAAGCTAATAAAGGATATAAAGAAACAAAAAATATGAGAGATGAGACTGAGAGACAAGTTAGAGATTTAGACTTAGATCAACTTAGATTAAGATCTATTTATTCTAGACTGAGATCTGATTTAGATAAAAACACGAGCAGATTCAGAAAAAGAGACAGACAGAAAAACTGAAAAATACACTCAGTACTGATATTACAATTGTAATATCCGTCACTCTTTTTCTCTGACTTTGTATAGTATGAGGAACGTTGTGTTCCTCAAATAAGCGTGAAGACTGAGACTTGGCGTCGGACCTGAAACTTGCCCTCGGAGACGAAGTAAGCGCAGAGCAGCGAGCCGGCCAGCAGCCCCGCGCCGATGATCAGATTCTGTGTCTGATTCAGCAGAGCCAGAGACGCGTTGGTCAGCCACTCCAACGACTGGGCACACAAACACACGGGTCAGATAAAGAACGCAACGCAAAAACAACGCAACATTCACACAAGCACACAAAATCAGACAGAACGACGCTGACGCTACCTGGTACTTGAGGATGGCTTCCTCGAAGCGGCCTACTTCATATTCCTCCGCGTTGTAGTACTTCACCTGTGGAAGGTCATGCAGCGTAATTAAACCACACATCGTGTCATGAACCCGAGTGTGAGAGGAGCGCGCCGTACCGTCTCGAAGTTCAGCAGCGAGTCCACCGCCTTCGCCTTGGCGTTGTTGTCCTGAGTGTTCATTTCCCGCCGGTACTTCGTCCGCCATTCCGTTATGATGACGGTGAGAGCTTTGACGTAAATAAAATTAATAAATGAACAAACAAATAAACAAGGCTTATTGTTTTGAACGTTTTATCAGTCAGGAGACAGCGGACGGAGACTCACTGAGGTAGAGCGCCATGCAGACGAACACGATGAGGCCGAACCAGGCGTTGAAGTTGGAGATGAAGTAGATGATGGCGATGACAATGTCGGCGATCGTAGGGAAGATGCTGAACACGATGTAGCTGCAGAACGAGAAAAGAACCCAATAAATTAAAAAACAAACAAATAAATAAATAAATAATCTTATTGGACAGAATATGCTAATCTTTGATCTTTAGTTTGATTTTCCGATCAAAATATCTTTAAGTATTTTTTCCCCGTCTATCTAGTGATGAAGCAGATGTTCCTGGGACCTGAGCAGGCTGTCGATGGAGGAGGTTCCGCGGTCGATGCTGCGCAGGACTTCTCCGGTGCGCCGCTGGAGGTGCCAGCGCAGAGACAGCGAGTGTAAGTGGGCGAAGAGGCGGACCTGGACCACGCGCCCGGTGTACTGCTGCACGCGGATCCACAGGAACGTCCGGACATTACTGACGAAACCTGAAGAACCTGAAAGGGATCAAAGCATACGCTCACGTGTGACGTCCTCTTGCTACAATACGTAGCTTGTCTGTGCTAATCTGATCTCGCAGCACACACGTACCCGCACCGCCTCCTTGCAGGAACTTGAGCAGGACGTAGATGCACACGGTAGTGGCCAAGGTCTTCCAGGGACTTCCTCCAGTCAGGTCGTTCACTATAACAACAACAACAACAAGAACGTTTAACAAATAACACAAAACATATGCACATACACACATGTCGCTAAGACGTGCCCGTCACCTATGTTTTTGTAGTAGATGGGCACGAAGACGTTGATGGCGCGTTCGGCTCCCAGCAGCCCGAGACACAGCAGGACGAGCAGCTGGAGGACGACGCTCCCGCTCGGCCACATGTACGGCAGCAGGAGACGAACCTTCCTCCTGAAGTCAATCCACGCCGACTGGCTCTGTGCTGCGCCGCCTAGCAAAGGCTGTGAGGAAAGAACGGGAAAAAATAAACAACACGTGTGATTGAAATGTCAACTCGTCCCCGAGATCTAGATTAGTGCTACACATCCGGCAGACAGCGAAAGAACTAAAGCAATCCAGCAGCTCTGCAACACGCAGATCCTCCGTTAGCGAACGTATCAAGGAATCTGTACGTCTGACTTTAGCTTTCAGAAACTTTTGCTGCATTAGCAATCGAACTATTATCTGAAATACTTCTGATACTTTAATGATCAGCTGAGGAGATTTAGCTATGGATAACACACTTCATGTATAAGCATGATTACTTAATAGCTACACACACACCCTTACCTGGCCATCACTTTCCACGTCTCGCTCGTCCTCGTTTATAAGCAGTGAGTAAGGTCTTCGTGGCAGTCCAGGAGCTTTGAGCCCAATGAAGAACAGCGTCCCAGAGCAGACGTAGCGGAACAGCCAGAACGCAAATTCCACCTGCACACACACACACACACACACACACACACACACCTCTTTCACACTACAAATAGCAACACAATCCTCACAGATTTTACCTCACAAATATTCCCTGCTGACAATCAACTATTTAAAAAAATTAAAATATATATAAAAAAATATATATATATATTTTTAAATTAAATGTACAGTTTCTCATTCAATCAGCAAATAACGTCAAAAAATATCTCATTAAGAAGATGTTCTCCAACATTTATTTATTACCTCAAAGGTTTAATATACAAGCACAAGTTACAATTACTTTCATTATTTACAAACGAATAAATTGCAGCACTTTGCGATGAAATAATTGCAAAGGTCCATATTGCAAAAAAATTTTTTTACGCTAACTAAATGCTAGTTTTTCATGAGGTAATGCGCTAGTGTACTAGCATGTTCACCTCGAAAAATTACCTCAAATGTTCGAGGTCTGATTTAAAGAAACGCTTCAGCAAGCTAACGTCATAGCGCTAAATCAGCTAAGTAATGACAAACAAAGGCTAAAGCTAAACAATGTAGCTTTCTCATACATCACTACGGATAAAAATTAGCAACAGTTGTGGATTTAGACTCTTTAGCCTAGGTTTAAAAATAAAATGCTGCTGTGCTTCAATATACAGTTTTTTTTAAAACACATATTGTTTTAATTTCAGTTTTGCTGCGTCATCCTGCTTAGAACTCAATCAAAGCCAGCCTGGTCACCATGACTAGCTGTAAAAACTGCTGAGTCAGTGGGTGTGGCCTCACTCTGAGGGCGTGTCTAGTGCCAGCCATGCGCTCACATGGCTACTGATTTATTCATGAGGAAGTGGAGATGTGCCGAGTCATCATTGCTCAGATGATTCTGAGTCATGAGTCAGAACACGATTTGGCTCACGTGTCTGATCTCATCCTTGCACAACGTTCCCTCAGGAACCAAAGTGATCCACTGGTTTGCGGATTTCAGAAAAACTGCCTCCATGAAAAACCTCAAATTACATCTAGAACCCTTAACCATTCATTAACAACCTGTTAAAGACGGAACCTTAGTGAAGATGTTCATATCTAGTGCAGAATTACCAAAAAAGAGAAGCCATTAAGCAATCTAGAACCCTTAATCATCCAACAAACGCTTGAAAACCAGACCTGCTTATCCTGAAGATGCTCAGATCTATCTCCCAGTTTATGGGTTTTAGCTTACTAAAGAGAAGAAAGGTCCAAGTTGGAAACAATTAAAGAAGCTAAAACACTTAACTGTCCAACATAGCGAAGATCTTTCTTTGCAGCTTATGGATTCCAAGTACTTGCTTAGTAGATGACATTCTTCAAGAACAGGAACTCATTTGTGACAAGAACCCTTACTTATCCATCAATGTTTTCAGCTTTTTTTTTGGCTGATGATTCTTCAGTACTCACCAACTGCTCAGGGTTCTCGAACCCCCACCACCACCTCGGGCTCTCCCACGACACGAACGCCAGGTTCTCGGCGACGAACGCCGCTGTCCAGTACAGCAGAAGAACGGCACTGTGTCCTCTCGTCCTGTCCATCACCAGAACCCGCTTCCTCTCCACCCTCAGCAGCGCCGTCGCCCACCCCCACGCCAGGGCGTAGAGGCAGCCGCAGAGCACCACGTACCCGGGCACCAGCGAGTCCTGTACCACCCGGAATGTCATCCAGACCAGCGCCTGGAGCCCGAGCAGGACCGACAAAACCAGCTGCAGTTTGTATAGGCAGGAACGCGGTACGTATCGGGACTCGATGCTGGTCCCGTAGCGAGCAAAGCATATGCAGTGGAAGGTGCCGAGGAGCACAGCGAGCGTCCCGAGGACGGCGGGGACGAGGGTGAAGAAGAAGCAAGGTGCGAATCCATTATCAGTCCACACTCGCTGCATGGACACGCCCGGCTCGCAGTAGCTTCTGAGTTCTGGCATTATTTTCCCCTGGGAAATCCTGAGATGAGAAGATTAAGAGGTGATTATTTACTGACACGGACACTGGAGACTCCTTCCTAAACATTTTAGAAACAGAGTTACTGTTATAATATTACTAATACGAGGTGGTATCAAAAAGTTGCGAGACTAGTTTTGTAGCAAGCGAACAGAAAAGGCAGGCCAGGTCCGCAACTCCACCGAGTGCATGCTCGTCATCTATTTTATTCATCATCGAGAATTTGTCCCCAGGGGCCAGACCGGCAATGTCAAATTCTACTAGAAATTTCTAAAAGGTTTCACGGAGGACAAACGGTGAAATCAAGTCTCAAAACTTTTGGATTCCCCCTTTGGCAAGAAATGATTACTATAGAACCCATAACACTATAATAAAGTGAGCGCACTGATATAACGCAGTGATTTGCCGCGCAGCCGGAACTACTTCTCCAATTTATCAACACAATTAGACGGACCATATTCGAGAATTTACGGTAATTGCTTAATAAAGCTATGCTCATGTGTAGACTTTGCGCGCGCGACCCGGTGTTCTGCGATATTAACAAACTCACCTTGCGGAAATGCAGTAAAGAAAACCCGAAAACAAAACAAAACAAAAGAAAATGTCCTTAATGACAGTTAAACTACAACTCCGTGATAAAGACAGACATGTCAACAACAGCCGTTTTCTCCGTCCTTGTCCTTCTCACGACTACACACACAGCAGCTTCCTTACGTCACACCCTCCCAAAAACCCATCCCGGAAGTAAACATTCCCAATCCGCCGTTCATTTTCCAACATCTACTCTCTTCTAGTTTCAAATCCATACAATTCATAACCTTTCCCAAATAAAGGATTGTCATCTAGTGGTGTGATTTAGACACTAAAATCACATAAATTGTACAAAATATAGCTAAACATGACAAGTAATTCATCTTGTAGTCCATTTTTACGAACTGCATTTCCCGTAATACCTTTCATTCACATCCGGGTATTATATTTTTCTTATTCTCGTGTTTAAAAAACGCTACACTAAATAGTGTTAGATATTAGATATTACATTCTTATATTAATAATATTATTATATTATGGAAACACCAATAGCATATTATGCTTAGTAATATAAATAATATAAAATATTATACAATATTAGTCTGCTCGTTTGCGAGATTGCTAAAACTGATAACCCTATGAGTATTTTTTCAGTAAACAGAACGCGTGATTCTCAATCATCATACAACATTTCGAATAATAATAATAATAATACATTTTGAGTATCGCTACAATTTCCGGAAAATGATACTAATTTCCGGTTTCGCTGTGACGTCACGCCATGAGTAATCAAAAATGACATCCCTCTCTAGTGTTTCCTTTCAGTCTTTCACGCTGTATTTTCGCCACACTTCTCAAAAAAACAAAAAGGAAAAAAAAATCTGATTGTCGTATATCATTATTTTGCATCAGGGTTTGACACGCTTTGGAAATTATATAGAGGCGAAATATTCATGAAAAATTCCAGTTTAACCAGGTTTTAATTTGCACACTAGAGGGCGCCATTACTCTATTACGCAACATGAGACTGTTGTCTGAGATAGCTGGTTTATGTATTGTTTAAATATTTACAATGTTTAAACTGTTTCTCATTTATGAGATTGCAAGTAAAGTAAAAAAAGTTACAAAGTTTTTAAAGACTTATTTAATTTAAAGAATATTTTGGGTCACTAGTCAAGGAACAAAGTCTTAAAAATGTAAAACTGTTGCCTTGCACCTCCTGTGTAGAGTGTTTGATTGGTCTGTGTGTGGAGTTTGCACGTTCTCCCTGTGCTTTGTGGGTTTCCTCTGGGTTTTCTGGTTTCCTCCCACAGTCCATGGCCATGCAGATTAGGTTAACTGGTGTGCCCGTAGTGTTAAGACAGTATACTGAAAACATAAGTGTATTGATGAAAACACAGCCGTGTGAGTTGAATTGTTTTGTTGAAAATCTTCAATGCAATCTTCTCAACATCCTCCAAAAACACTGAGACAGGACCAGTTTAAGAGTAATAACAAAATGATGAGGAACAAGTGCTGTTAAATAGATGAAACAATTATGTAATAGTATACAAGGAGTTTCAATTAAATGCTGAGTCCTTCTGGACCAGACATCAGTAAATGGCGGGGCGCGGCCGGGTGCAGACCGAGTGACAGTTCTATCCGGACCCTCCTGATGCTTTTCTCCAATAGTTAATATAGCAGTAATCTCGCGCTATTTTCGTTTCCTTCGATGTGGCCATGGAAAATGAAGATTCACTAAAGACTGATTAAAGACATTCATGTCTTTGTACAGTATTTCATCCAAATACAAGGAAATATACAAGACCATCAAAGATCAATGTTTAACATGTTTAACATGTTTACTGAAAACTGACCAGAAATATTATTAAAATTTTATGGAAGTTTTTTTTATTTTTTATTATTCTTTATAGATCTGAATCCTACATGAAACGAAAGAAAGGTTTATGGACCTCATACTTACATTTTTATTCGGGACTTCAGTGTTAGAGCGATGATGGAGCCTGGAAGATGATTCTGGAAAAACTTCCCCAATGTTAGTACACAAAATAATTTAAAAAAATTCAAGTGTAAAGGGGCGGGGCCAAAAAACAAACCTGATTCTGAACATGCGTGACATCACTGTCTTATGAACTGTCACTGTCACTTCAGTAAACCGTGGTCCAACAAATGGTTAACACCATTTGTTGCTGTACTGAACCTCAAACCTCCATATCGTCCAGAGGTGTGGAAGACCTGAATGGACACTGGCACATGGGAAACAAGTCTCGTGGTCTGTTGAGTCAACGTTTCATGTAGTTCTTGGAAACAACAGCTGTCATGTTCTCTGGGTCAAAGAGGAAAAGAACCGTCCAAGCTCTTATCAGCGTCAGGTCCAAAAGCCAGCATCAGACCTGGTACGGGGGCGTGCCAGAGCCTGTGGCATGGGGTAAACTACGCACCTGTGAGGGCATTAATGCAGAAAAATGTCTTCTTTTTTGGAAGACATCCAAACTTAACCATGTTTTCCAGAGACATCCCAGTATTCTCCAACAAGTCAACGCCGATCCACATCCAGCTCGGGTTACACATGCGTGGCTGCTAAACACAGTGTACGAGTGTACAGATGTGCAGCGGAAGACTGTGGATGTTGCAGAGACCAGATTGAAAACAAAATTTCCAACAAGCAATTACATTCACATGTACGTAAATCATCGTATAATGAGTCGCTGTAGCGGTTTTTGGTCTCATCGCCAATTTCCATAATGTTCCAGCTTTTTAGAATCAGGGTTTGGACCTAAAACTTGATATCAATAAAGCTATGGTTATTTGAGAGGTGCGATGAGTCTCCGCTAGGTGTGTGTTGCTTTAAAATCCACTTAAAAGTGTTTTTATAAAAAGTTCAGCATTAAACAGCATTTAAAAATCCTCTAGTTAACTCCGGTCCTCGGTTTTCTGAATGAGTGTGTCTCATTCCTTAGATCTCAGATAATCCTACCATAAAGCTTTTGTCACACATACGTGTGTGTGTGTGTGTGTGTGTGTGTGTGTGTGTGTGTGTGTGTGTGCGTGTGTGCGTGTGTGTGTGTGTTCCTATGCGTTGGAGAGAGATGAGCAGACCTAGAGGGACAGGTCATGGCTGACAGAGATAAGGGCGGAGGTTAGAAAGGTGCCTGGGCAGATGTTTGCACATCAGACAAAAATCAGGATCTGGGTAAATTACGTGACTGCGTTTAAACAGGAAACAGTTTCTCCTGTAAACATTCCACAGGGAGACACCGGAACGCCAGGGCTCGGAAAAGAAAAGCAGGATATTAGGGATGGGTTTATATTTATTTGTTTATTTATCAGAAACGACAGCGTTAGCGAGATCGGCCCCTGAGGTGCGCTTCTGTTTTTGAGAGGTTTCTAGGTCATTCTTCAGTCGTGCCCATTTCCTGTTTGGACAGGAAGCAGAGCGGCGGAAATGTCTCTCAGGAACGAGGCAGCTCGTTCGCACCTCGTTTTCACTGAAGCACCGGAGCGCTGCGTTTTTTTATTTTTTTCTCGTAAGGAAGCGAGACGCGACGTGATGCTAACTGGGCAGCGTGGAACATCAGAGAACATCAGAAAGATCAACAAACATTTAAAAGAACCTTTGACCCCGATAGGGAAAAATTCTGAAATGCTAGCGCTAGTGTCTCGCTAACTCATGCTAATGCTAATTTATGAACGCTACATACAATATTTCAGTCTCGAGATATCATTCGTTGCTCACGAACCGATCGAAGCTATGCTAGGAAGTCACTTCGATCAGGTCATTGCCTTTGTTTGGCCATCACTGAAGAAAAATAAAAAAGATTAGCTGCACCATTTCCTAAATGGCCCTTGATGTCATGCCTTCGGTGGCCGAAGATTCCTCATGGTTTATGGGTTATTAATAGAATAAGGGGGCGAATAAGCCGGACCCGGGGCCATTAGGCACGCTGAAAGGGACTTAATTGTTTCCTGAGTGTCTGGAAGTCGGGCCTGTAAGAGGAGGGTAATTAAATTGCTCCCTCCATTATCAACCTCCCGGTTTTGTTGACTCGGATCTCAATTAAGGCAGTTCGTTAGGACAGAGGGCTCGTCTCCGTCCGAGACAGGGGGCCTTTTGTCTTCCAGTGCCTTCTGTGTAATTTCCTCGGACAAATCAAAGAGGTCGCGTTCTGTGGTCGCACGGAAACAAGAGCCATTGTTTAAGCCCTTGTCATGTGATACTGCTGAAATCCTGGAGTCCACTCGGTTAGAAGAATGCTGGACGAAATCCTTCACAGATAGAAAAGGTTCAGTTTTGCCAATCACATGGGAGCTAATCAATGCATTTAGGCGTGTGGACACGGTCATGACAATCTGCTGAAGTGCAAACCGAGCAACAGAACGTGGGAGTGGCTTTAAATGTGCCGTGGTTGTTGGTGCCAGACTGAGTATTTCCCAAACTGCTGGTCTACTGGGATTTTTACACACGGTCATCTCCAGGGTTTTAAAGAGAATATCTCCATTGAGGGCAGTTTTCTGGGTGAAAACGCCTTGTTGATGCCAGAGGTCAGAGGAGAACGTCCAGACTGGTTTGGGCTGATAGAAAGCCAACGGTGACTTAAATAACATCTCTTTTCCACTGAGGTCTGATGAAGAGCATCTCTGAACACACAACATGTAGAACCGTGAAGCAGATGTCCTACAGCAGCAAAAGACCTCACCGGGTATTGCTCCTGGCAGGTTAGGGAAGAAAACTGAGGCTACAGGTCACATGGGTTCACCATCATCAGACCATTAAATACTAGAAAAACTTTACCTGGTCCGATGACTCTCCATGTCTGCTGCGACATTCAGATAATCGGTTCAGAATTTGGTGTATGAAACAATGTGAAAGCATGGATCCATCCTGACGTGTATCGATGGCCGTATCAGGCTGGTGGTGGTGGTGTAATTGTGTGGGGGAGATACTGTTATTGGTACACTTTAGGCCCCTTAGTACCAATTGAGTATGGTTTGAATACCATTGTGTACCCGAGTATTGTTGCTGACCGCTAGGACGACATGCCATGTTACAAAATCATCATGCAGAGGAACCTGCAGTGACTGCGTGATGCCGTCATGTCAATACGGACCAGAATCCCTAAGGAACGTTGCCAGCACCTTGTTGCAACTACTGTATGCCATGAAGAAGAATTAAGGGCAGCTCTGGAGTCAAAAGGCCCGCTCTTCTTTGCAGAATTGTTTTAATTCAGGCTCACTGGAAGGTTTTCAAGCATGAACGGCCTGGCTAAGGATCTCAATGTCATTTTTGTCTGGACTTTGACTAAGCCGCTCCAGAACGTAACTTTTTTCCGTTTTGTTTTTGGAGCCTTTTAAAGGAGGACTTGCTGCTGTGTTCCAGATCATTGTTCTGTTGCATAACTCAAGTGCGCTTGAGCGCGAGGTTACGAAATGATGGCCGGACGTTCGCCTTCAGGATTTTCTGGTGGAGCAATCGCAGAATTCATGGCTCCATCGATTATGACCCGCCGTCCAGGTCCTGAAACTGCAAAGCAATTACTTACAATTTCATCCACCTTGCTTGAGGGTTTTAATTATTCTGGTCACTTCTTCTGTGATCTTACGATGACAGATTATAAACCCAAAATTGTGTCTATCTCAAGAACCAATTTTCATTTTTAATTGTTCATGGTTAGGAAGCATCTACAGGGATTTTTTTAGTTGAATGTGGCATCTGGGATCGCCGTGGTGTGTGTGTGTGTGTGTGTGTGTGTGTGTGTGTGTGTGTGTATGAGTGTGTGTTGTATGGGGGGGGGGTTACGGGTAGATGGCTTCAGCTTCCCCATCATACAAACCCCCTGAGACGAACCGAAGTCTGACACTCATTAGATTTCCTGGCTTATTTGCTTTAATGGAATGTTTGCCGTCTGTAATTATGACAAAACTATTATCTAATTATGTAGTTAGCTGATTAGCCCATTAGTCCAGTCGATACGTACAGGACGAATCCAGGAATATTATAGAGAGGAGCAGTGATTAGTTATTACTCGAGCAGATCGAACATGATGTACGGTCTATAAACTGAGACAAAGCCTCGGAGCAGCGCTTCAGTATAATAACCAGAGGTACCGCTCTAGCTAACGCTAACGACTCTCAATTGGAACAAAATGTAACACAATAGGATATAGTGTGAGTAACGTAAACACAAAGGTCCGGTCCTGACCCCGTTCCTGCGAGGCCGGCGTTTCAGACATGAACCAGACAGGTAGAACGGTCACGGCTCCGGCGTCCTGAGAAAACTTCCTACCTTGAAATGGTGTCCAAGCTCTAGTGAAACACTGGGATAAGTGCATTAGTGTAGCAGCGGATTACACGGAGAAATAAAGGGAGCTTTTACTTCAATATCATGATGCCAGTCACATTATATAATGCGCATTTGTCTTAATTCATCCCTGTTACTCATTTTAAAGCAAAATGCAGCTCAAAATGGTTTGCTTTTAGAATCTCCAGAGCCACAATGGCATGAGAAATATTATATCATGTCATGTCTGTGACTGAACACTGCAGTGGGGATTAAAAAAGCGATTAATCTTCATTCCCAGACGAGCTAAAGAGGTGGCATGGCGGATCTCTCGCAGGACCGAAGTCCCGTCAACAGCTGGTAATTAAAGCGGCAATAAATCAGAGTGATATTTTCATATTTATTGCACGCGCTTAGTTTCTTTCTACACCTCCTGGGAAACACACACACACACACACACACACACACACAGACACACACATACTCATACACACACCGGTTGATATCGGGGTCACGCAGTCGGGGGGCACATACATTATCCTGTCCCTTTCTATATCTCCAGAAAGGAAAGTCTTCATGAGCCGTCGCTATTACAATCCACGTCAGGCAGGTGGTCTCGAGTCTCAGACAAAAGACGAGCGCTGGCAGGTCTCGGATCAGCTGGAGACGCTCGCCGTTTGCTTTTCTGCTAGTCTGTGAGTAACTTAGTTAATGCGCTCTAATTTGGCCTGGAGGGAGATCTTGTTTGTACATGTGTGTGTATTTGTGTGTGTGTGTGTGTGTGTGTGTGTGTGTGTGTGTGTGTGTGTGTGTGTAGTTGGGGGGGATTTTAAACAAAACTGGCAGCGTCTGCGGTGCCAGAAAGTACAGGCCATCTGCTGGGGACAACAGGAAGCCGGTACCTGCTGACAAATACCAGCTGCTCGTAGCGCTGAAAGGAAACGTAAAGCAAAAGCTCCCACCACTAGGGGGCGGAAAAGATTTTCATTCCCGATAGCTAACATCCAGGATTCGAGAGATCCGCAGACAAACTGATCAGATCAGCCATTTTAGGTTTTCTAAGCATGAACACGCTTCCTGTTTATCCAATCACATGCTATATGCTCATGCTAATTATTTAGCTAAAGACAGCACAGACTGGAGACTAGCTAGCAGGGGTGTAAGGATTTCTAAGCAACTATTGGAGCACAATGATTTTTATCGCATAAGAAGCCGATTTCCACGTAACTCTCATGTGAATAGTCGTTGTATAATATTTATCCCAATCTGTCACTAATCTTTATGTGAAGTTGGTTATTAATTGATCAAAGGCAACTAAACTGTATCGTAGCAGATCCAGCGATATCTCATTAAAAACCAAATTGTTGTGTTGTGACTCAAAATCCAATCTTATTTTGCGAAAGTCTGAGGTTTAGCTACAGGTTAAGCTAGAGACGTTCGGTCAAAAAAATTTGTTTCTAAATTTGTTTCGTCAAAAATGCTTAAAGACAATTGTTCGTGTTAAGATGAATTTGTTTGGTCTCCCCGAATTAAACGGACTCTGGCTCTGGAGAAAACATGGTGCGCCAACACCAAAGGAAAAAAAAAAAAAACAAGCCTTCAGATTGTCTCATTTATATCCACAAATTCAGTGCTAATGCTAGCTAATGCTAACAGAAGTCCTGGTTGCCGTTCGTTCATGTTAGCCGCTAATCCGGGACTCTGAGAGGAATTTTAATAGCCGGATCTTCCTTTAAATTTTAGTTTAGGTTTGCAGCTTAAGTTCAAATTATTCGCACATTACTCTGTAACACCATGGAGAAGATTCCGGAGAAGAGGACCAGCGGTGGCGTTGGTGACGTTCCTGAAGAGGACATGTTGTAATGTTATCTGTATTATACTACAGCGGTGTCAGATTCTCACTGCTGATTGGTCAGAAGGTGTTGATTTATTTACCTAACAGCAGCACTGACCGTGATCATGGCTAGTTTATATACTGTAAACCTTCTTTGTTCTTTCTTACCAACTTTGGTTCTTTCTTTCTTTTTCTTTCTTTCATGTTTTTTTTTTTTTTGTTCTGCTATTTTTTCTTTCCTTGTTCTTGCCTTCTTCTCTCATTTCTGTCTTGCTTTCTATGTTCAAGTATTTTATATCATTCCAACCTTCCTGCTATATTTTTCCCTTCTTGTTCTTTTTCTTTCTTGTTCCAGGAGTCCCATTGCATTCTTTCTTTCTTCTATATTTTTCTTAAATATTCAACCAACTTTCTCACTTTCTCTTATTAAAAAAAAAATCATTTGATTTCCTTTTTCCACCAATAAAATTATTGTTTATTAATTTTTATTTTTAAGCAGAAAAACCTTTTTTCTTTCCTTCTAAACATTCTTTATGTATTTCTAACGTTCCTACCTTTTCCTCCCATCATTTCAGTTACAGTTCAATTTCTTTCTTTTTTCCTCTTACATTTTTAATTAAAACTAATTAATTAATTAAATTACATTTTTTCCTATTTCTTCTGAATTTTTTTTTATTTTCTTTCTTTATAACCATAATTCTGTAGCATTGTTACCTATTCAACCAACTTTCTCTCTTTCTCTTATTTGTTGTTTATATTTTTTCCCATTTAATTTTCTAGCTTTAAACCATCTAATTTATGACGTTTTTCTTCGAAAAATAATTTTTTGTTATATTTACTATCGACGTAGTTTTCTATCATTTTCTTTCTTCCTGTCGCTCCCTTTCGATCCCCTGTCATGTCGTGTTTGTGATGTGTCAGTGCTGAAAGCGTGTGGATGGAGATGGGGATGAGGTCTGCGCCCCAGCTGTGCCCTGGTGTGGAACTGTTTATTGAGGATCGCTCCATTTCACACATCCTGCCCTCTTCTCTCCTTCACGTTCTCTCAGGATCGTGTCCGTGTTTATCGTTCCGTGTTACAGTCCACATGTTGACTCCTGACTTATTTTCCATACGCGCTCTCTGTCCGCACCATCGCGCGTCATTAACTTGATTTACCCCGGCGTCCCGTGCCCTCGCGGGCGATCTGTACGGCCGAACGTGACACCGTCGGTGGAAAAGCATTAAAAAAAAAAAAACCGAACAGGGAAACACACACACACACACACACACACACACACACACACACACACACACACACACAGGACTCTCCATGGCCCCGCGTGACAAATGGAGTTATTATGGAGAGCGCGATCGGCGGCTTTATGAGGCCGCTGAGTGATCCGCTGCCTGCTGCTCGCGCACATGTACTTTGTTTAACCTCCATTTCTACGAGTGTTGAATCTCTCCAAAAACTATTTGTCTACTTGGTGTGTTTTTCTGCCCTCGAAAATAAACAGATTTGGAAGGAATTCCGGGTGTCCTGCTGAGAATTAAATTCCCTACGTGTTGATGTTTTTCTTTGAGGGAAAGAGAGCAATAAAGTCGCTGCCCGTAGTGAATAACGCATCTCTGCAAACATTGCTGTGGGGGATGGAAACGCCAACGAACGAGAGAGAGAGAGAGAGAGAGAGAGAGAACCAGATTCACGAGCCATTGGCCCTCGTTTCCAGCAAATTGCCTGAAAAGAACAGACTGCCTGTTACACCAGCACAGCGTTAATGGCCTGTTATTAAAGACATGCATCATACGGCATCCCTGTGGAGCGGACCACACACACACACACACACACACACACACACACACACACACACATGTTTCTCAGATTCCAGAAGGGACAAGCCAGGAGAACAAGGCCACTAGCCAGGTCCTGTTGAATAAGCCCTGCGTCTCTGAGCTAGCCGTTTCAGTCGCGCACCGCGAATCATTAGCCACATTACCGTCCCAGCTAATTAGCCTGGAATTAGCTAACACTGCGGCTTTATAACAATTTTCTCTCCTGAACCTTAATGTGACAGAGACGAACAGCAGCCACCCCCGGTGAAGAGCCAGAGTTTCTCGCTAAAGCTTGTTAGCAGAACGATTGGTACACTGTCACCTGCTAACACTGAGGCGTCAGGCGCGAGTCAGCGGGGGGGGTGACAGTTAGCTGGGCTGCAGCAGCGGTGACGACGCATCTGACACATCACAGTGCTTTAGCAAAGCGCTACTGACCGAGCTAGCGACAACACACACGCTGACTGTAGGAGAAGGGCAAGGGCTGATGAGTGTGTGTGTGTGAGTGAGGCTCAGCATAAAGTATAAATATTACCAAAAATCTCTTCTTTCTTTCTTTCTTTCTTTCTTTCTTTCTTTCGTCCTTTCTTATGCTAAGCATTAATTTAATTTTGTTCCGTCCTTTTGTTCCTCCTTTTTTTATTTTGTCTTCCTGCCCATACTTCCAGTATTTAATTCTCAGTTCTTTAAGCAACTGTTATTTGTTATTTTTTGTTTAATTTCATTTAATTTCTTTCATTTTTCTTTTTTTCTTGTTTCAGTGATCTTGTTTCTTTTTTTCTTTCTTCTTTTTCCTTTTTTGTTTCAATGGTCTTCTTTCTTTCTTTCTTTCTTTCTTTCTTTCTTTCTTTCTTTCTTTCTTTCCTTTTTCATGTTTCAGTTGTCTTCTTTCTTTCTTTCTTTCTTTCTTTCTTTCTTCTTGTTTCAGTGGTCTTCTTTCTTTCTTTCTTTCTTTCTTTCTTTCTTTCTTTCTTTCTTCTTGTTTCAGTGGTCTTCTTTCTTTTTTGTTCTTGTTTCAATGGTCTTCTTTCTTTCCTTTTTCATGTTTCAGTTGTCTTCTTTTTCTTTTTTCATGTTTCAGTGGTCTTCTTTATTTCTTTCTTGTTTCAGTGCTCTTCTTTTGGTCTTTTTTCTTGTTTCAGTGGTCTTCTGTCTTTCTTTCTGTCTTTTTTTCTTGTTATGTTGTCTTCTTTCTTCCTTCTTGTTTCAGTGGTCTTCTTTCCTTTTTCTCATCTTTTTTCCTTTCTTTCTTTCTTTCTTTCTTTCTTTCTTTCTTTCTTTCTTTCTTTCTTTCATCATTTATTTTTTCTTTCTAACCTTCAGTTCTTTTATTTCTTTCTCATTTCAGTTATTCCATTTCTTTCTTTTCCTTTGTATGTCTGACTTTTTTAATGATATATATTTTCAGAAAGTCATTACTTATCTCTCTGTAGAGAGAGAGAGACTGTATTGTTTGTTTCTGATAAATCACTTTAAAACAATACAATCAGATCAACAAAGAAATGCAACAAGCAAACACAGACAGCTCAATTAGTTGAGTAAATATGTGTGTGTGTGTGTGTGTGTGTGTGTGTGTGTGTGTGTGTGTGTGTGTGTGTGTGTGTTAATCAGTATAATAATTTAAGCCACTCTCTTTTATAACCCCTGCCCCACCCCCACCATAATTGATTGTTTTATCTCTCTGTCTGGTTGTTTTTTTGTGTCTGATGAAAAATGATAATGAAACATAGATCCCTTAATGAAGAAGTCCAATAACGTCTAATCAATAAGAGAAAGAGAGAGAGACGGAAAGAGCAGCCAGAGTTCATTACCAAAACGCAACAAATCACTGACATGGAGACCTTCGTCTGAGTGGAGCCACCAGGAAACAGAATAAAACCTTAATGTTTGCCCGAGAGTGAGGGTTCTTTACAGGTACAGCCTTTAAAGGTACTTGACTACAGATACTATAGTTTCTATACTTACATTTTCTACCGTTACAGTCTTTAAAGGTATGATGTCAACAAGTACAATGTTTACAGGTACAATATTTACAGATACAATGTTTACAGGTACAGTCTTTACAAGTGCGATGTTTACAGGTACAATGTTTACAGGCGCAATGTTTACAAGTACAGCCTTTAAAGGTATGTTGTCTACAGATACAGTTTCTACACTTACATTGTCTACGGTTACAGTCTTTGAAGGTACAATGTTTACAGGTACAGTGTTTACAGGTACAATGTTTACAGGTACAGCATTTACAGGTGCAATGTTTACAGGTACAATGTTTACAGGTACAGTGTTTACAGGTGCAATGTTTACAGATACAATGTTTACAGGTACAATGTTTACAGGTACAGTGTTTACAGGTGCAATGTTTACAGATACAATGTTTACAGGTACAGTGTTTACAGGTGCAATGTTTACAGGTTCAGTGTTTACAGGTGCAATGTTTACAGGTACAGTGTTTACAGGTGCAATGTTTACAGGTGCAATGTTTACAGGTAGAGTGTTTACAGGTACAATGTTTGCAGGTACAGTGTTTACAGGTACAGTGTTTACAGGTGCAATGTTTACAGGTAGAGTGTTTACAGGTACAATGTTTGCAGGTACAGTGTTTACAGGTGTGTTTACAGGTACAGTGTTTACAGGTGCAATGTTTACAGGTACAGTGTTTACAGGTACAATGTTTGCAGGTACAGTGTTTACAGGTACAGTGTTTACAGGTGCAATGTTTACAGGTAGAGTGTTTACAGGTACAATGTTTGCAGGTACAGTGTTTACAGGTACAGTGTTTACAGGTGCAATGTTTACAGGTACAGTGTTTACAGGTACAATGTTTGCAGGTACAGTGTTTACAGGTACAGTGTTTACAGGTAGAGTGTTTACAGGTACAATGTTTACAGGTACAGTGTTTACAGGTGCAATGTTTACAGGTACAGTGTTTACAGGTACAATGTTTACAGGTAGAGTGTTTACAGGTGCAATGTTTGCAGGTACAGTGTTTACAGGTACAATGTTTACAGGTTCAGTGTTTACAGGTAGAGTGTTTACAGGTAGAGTGTTTACAGGTGCAATGTTTACAGGTAGAGTGTTTACAGGTACAGTGTTTACAGGTACAATGTTTACAGGTTCAGTGTTTACAGGTAGAGTGTTTACAGGTAGAGTGTTTACAGGTACAATGTTTACAGGTACAGTGTTTACAGGTAGAGTGTTTACAGGTGCAATGTTTACTGGTACAGTGTTTACAGATACAGCCTTTAAAGTTATGTTGTCTACAGATACAGTTTCTACACTTACATTGTGTACAGGTACAGTCTTTGAAGGTACAATGTTTACAGGTACAGTGTTTACAGGTAGAGTGTTTACAGGTTCAGTGTTTATTGGTACTGTGTTTACAGGTTCAGTGTCTACAGGTACAGCCGTTAATGGTCTGTTGTCTACAGATACAGTTTCTATACTTACACTGTGTACAGGTACAGTGTTTATCGGTACACTATCTAAAGCTAATTTGTCTGTTTTTTTTTTCCTGCCTTTTCATCACTTTTTATCTCTTTCTCCTTTTTGTACCTCTCGCTCTCTCTCTCTCATTCTTTCTCTTTATTTGAGTCTCCTTTTCTCTTTCCTTGCCCTTTCTCTTACTTTTATTTATGATTATATTATTTTTTCTCTCTTTTCCGTCACTCGCCACTCTTCATTATTTTTGTCTTCCTTCATACTCATTGACTTTCTTCTTCTTTAGTTTTTCTCCATGCTCTCACACACTTTCTTTCTTCTGTTTTCTCTTTTCTTGAAACTCTCTCTCTCTCTCGCTCTCTCTCTCCCTTCTTGTGTCTCACTATTCCTTTGTTTTCTCATGCCTCCCTTTTTCTCCATCCTCTCTCCATCCCCTCCTCCTGTGTGTTGACAGATGAAGATCAGGTAGATCAGACGGTGCCCTATAGATGGCGTTGTCTACCTGAGCAGCAGCGATGCACGGCTCCAGAACATCTGTACGCAGTGCTGTGAAAAAGTATGTACTCCCTTCATGATTTCTTCGCACTATTTTTGGCAAATTTGTTCCTCTTCAGACCTTCAAACCAAAAGACAACCTGAGTAAAAGCTGGGTGTGAAAAAAGTAACGACACCTCCAAGCCTAATGCGAGTAAATGATTGTGTCACAGTTTTATTAAAAGTGTCACAGCTATGGTGAAGGGCTGATGATTAACAAGAGACAAGTGGCTGAGACTAAAAAGACAGATATGTAAATTAATATCATGGAGGGAAAAAAAGTTTCATAGTAAGAGTTAACTCCTCCCATAAATCCACATGACCTGAACATCATGTAGAATCGATTTGTCTAGAAAGCAATGGCAAGCGTAATGAATGGCTTGTGAACTACAGCGGTATCTACAGTAGGCATACGGCTTTAATCTCAGGGAGTCAGGGGGAGCTCAGTGGTTATATGGAAAAACATTTAGAAAAGAGACATGTAAATTAAGTAAAATATAAAATATAACATTTTCAAATCATCCTCCGAAACAACAGCACTTTGCCAACAATTCTAGAAACTTCTTTTATCCATTTACAGTATAGTCACATTTTCAGAACATCTTTTGTCCGTCTCTCTGACACTGGAGACTCCTTACATAACCGTGAAATAGACTGATCAGAGAAAACATCACATTCGAAACGTTCAAGATAGCGTAACCTCTGATCAGTGCTGCTGTATCCCAACCATCCGACCAATCAGAATCGAGAGTTCAGCATAAAGAGTTAGTTTTATTTACACATGAAATGACAATTAGAGTTGCTTTTTTGCAGGGGGGGGGGTCACATGATCCTGAATATTCTAGTAAAAGTTCCAGGAAGACATTTCTGACGTTTCTGAACGTCTCAGACCTCACGAAACTCACGGTGCAAAATCTGACTGTAAAGAGCGCGACAGAATCCGCGCGTGACATTTCCGAGACATTTGCTTCCTAAAGATCTTGACATTTCCATGCGCTTTCCAGTAATAAGCTGCGCGGCGTATAACCGTGTTAAACCTCTTCTAGTCTGGAGCCTTTTCTCAGAGCGCGCTATCGATCAGGAGAGATGGATCAGCGGCAGGAACGCAGACGGAAAATTATTTAGCGTCAACCTTCATACGCGCAGCGGTGTATTTATTAACCGACGTTCAATAATACGCGAACCATTCCAGAAGTTTTGTTGATATTTACTTGCAGAAAAAAGTACCGTGTGACTGATGAATTAGACTTTGAAAGTAAGAAGCAATGTTTGATTTACTCTAACATTCAAATTTTTAACATGAATCAAACTGTAGTTACATGAGTCATTATTTATTTTCACGTTTTATTATTTTTATTAAAAACACAATTAGTTTTTATTTTTTTTAGACTCTTTTTAAAACATTTTACAAAAATCTTTATTATTTTTATTAAAAACACAATTAGTTTTTATTTTTTTTAGACTCTTTTTAAAACATTTTACAAAAATCTTTATTGTTAGTCTTTTTTATAAAGCAAACAATTAATACATTTTTAATGATAATTTTTTTTCACGATTCATTTATTTTCATGTGGTTCTTTAAAAAAAAAAAAAAAAAAAAAATATAAAAAATATATATATATATATATATATATATATATATATATATATATATATATATATAATGTGATTCCTTTAAACTTGATTCATTTACTTTAACATGATTCTTTTATTGTTCAAATGTGATTCTTTTTCTTTTTTTAATATTATGGTTCTTTTACTGATGATTCATTTGATTCAAACGATTCCTTCATGCTCCACATGTGGATTTTTTTAAAAAGAACATTAATCTGATTCCTTTTTCAAATATGAAAATCTGATTCTTTGAACAATGATCCATTTACTTTCACCTGATTCCTTTATTTCCCACATGATATTCATTTCTTTTATAATGCGATTCTTTTAAACGTTTATTTTCACATTTGATTAATTTTACGTTATTCATTCATTTTCATATGTGATTCTTTTAGAGACATGAATTTATTGTTTTCAAATGTAAAAAACGCCCAGTTTATTTATTTCAAAATGATTATTTTCACATGTAATTCTTTTTTAAATAACAATTCTTTAAAACGTGATTCATTTATTTTTAAATGATTCTTTACTATTATCTGCATAATTCATTTATCATGTAGTTTTTGCAATAAAAAGTCATTTTACATGTGATTCTTTTTGACCCAATTTGTTTATTTTCCATATGATTCTTCAACTGTTGACTCTTCTTCTTCTTCTTTTTTTTTTAGAATTTATTTTCATATATGTTTCTTTTGAACATGATTCATTTATATCCACACATAATTTTTTGATTGGTTTATTTATTTCCACATGGGATCGTTGAACTTTTCATGTGCTTATTGTTAGATGAGAGTTGAATGATTACTTTCCTTTCACATATGAATTGTTTACGGCGTTTCATTAACTTTTTAATGTGTTTGTTCTTTAGACCGCTTTCATTAATGTCAATATTGTTATTAAAGGTAAAAGCGATGCACATATCAGTGCTTTGTAGTTTTTTTATGAGAATGAGCTGTTTATTGGTTGATGGCACGATTTGGTCAGGTGGTAATGACACTGAGACACAGTCGTCTCTTCCAATAAGAAAGAGAGAGAGAGAGAGAGAAGAGCAATTCTTTCCCATGAGCTGGAAACAAAGCCAATTAGCCGAGCTCCTTTTATCTCTCGTCGTGTGAGCGTGGCCGGCTGCGATAGAGCTGAAGGCGAGCGTATTTTTTGCCTTTGCTTTGATTTAATTTGGGTTGCACATCACTGCTGATTATTCCAGAATGATGCATTGTTGCCAGCTTGGAGATCTTTTTGGAGGAAAACAACTGCAAGATAATGAGTTGATGAAAAACAAATAAACAATAGAATTACAAAAGTATTTCAGTTTCCACTTAATTTTTCCCCCCACAATTTATTCATATTCGTACGATTAGTTGCATTTTACGTGTTTCACGTGATTTTATATTAACATGATGAATTTTGCAACAAATAATTCATTTTAAAAAAAATTTCTAAACAAATTATTTATTCATTGTCACATGCATTTCCTTGACTGGTTAATTTTTTTAATTTTTTAATTTTTTTACATTTTTAAATGTGATTCTTCATCTCAGAGCATCATGTCCGGCTCCTGCTTCTAACATCTGTACGAGCGTTTAGTGTCCCCTGCTTCCCCTTCACGAAGCTCATTTGGGCCTAAGAAACTGTAATGTCACAATGAATGCCATCAAAAAGAACTCAGTTCGAACTTTTTCCAAAGCGAAGTTAACCTATGCAGATGAGGTCAGCTTTCTCCTGTTGTTTTATGCTGTAGCGCCCCTAGTGGCGATGCTGAGCCTGCAACTCGTGCACATGGAGGTTAGGATTGCATGCATGTGATGATGTGCATAACGCACTTGCATGCACCATGTTTCAGGCCATGATAAGAGCTTTAATCGTCGGACTGCTGGATCTTATCTAGATGGATCTACCAGCCAGCAGAAGAAATTCAACGCTTTGCTGCATGGGACGACCAGCTCGAGCAGTAGCGTGTATACACCTCACAATGCAAAAGCAAAACATTTATACTTTGCATTTCTCTAAGATCTAGACATCTAGCCCTTAATCTGGCTTAAAGAAACAGTTTTTTTTTTCTTAAAGGTTAATTAGTTTGGAAAGTGCTTGTTGTTCTTCTCCCTCTTGCAGGCGGTCAGGAAGAGAATGATGCTTAATTACTGTTCACTCTTCCTCTGTTTACTCTTACTGCTTGTGTTTCTTCTTCTTCCTGGTCTTTTTGATGGCTTTCAGTTTGACATTAAAGTTTCATAACTTGAACACAACCCTGACGATTGTGCAGACGGTGGCAGCTCAGGTGTTTGAATCTCTGGTTGTGGGTTTTAATTCCCACCATGGGGTATGGAAGTGTGACCGACTGAAGGAAGGGATGATCTTTGAGGATGGTGAAAAGGGTGGGGGGGTGGAAACTACCTCTGAATATCAGGATTTTTATTTATTTATTATTATCGGTGGCATAGCGGTTAGCACTGTTGCCTTGCACCACCAGGGTCTGAGTTCGATTCAGGTTCTGTGTGTATGGAGTTTGCATGTTCTTCCTGTGCTTGGTGGGTTTCCTCTGGGTTCTCTGGTTTCCTTCCACAGTCCAAAGACATGCAGATTAGCCTGATAAGCCTGTAGTGTGTAAATGTTGCAGAAGGTCCTACCACTGTTGTACTAATAGGAATAAATATAACGGTCACCATTGGCTTCCACAGTAACTAGTTGGACTACAGAGGTTCCTAGATGGATGGATGGAACAAATGATTCGTTTCTTTTCAAGCGTTTTTAATAAATCAAACATTATGCAATGATATCGGGGCATAACATTTTGAAATGCATTTTCACATATTATTCAAGCGTTATTATTCTATGTTTTTTTTTATTTTTTATTAAAGGAACTAGCAGTGCTAACACTAATACTTTTTTTTGCCCGAGGTTGTACTACTTGTTGTGTGTGTGTGTGTGTGTGTGTGTGTGGGAGAGACAGAGAGAGAGAGAGAGAGAGAGAGAGAGAGAGAGGGAAGAAAAAACATTGCAGAGGTCTTCTATAACAAATCACACTTTTTATAGCGGATAATCCAATGACAGCCAATTTGCCGAAGGGATATACTTTTTTATTTCGTGTCTTCTTTATATATTTCTTGCTCGCTCTTTTTAGAAGGCACTGGGTTTAAGAGCCAGGCTGAATGAAGCCGGAGACATTAACATGCCCTTCCAATCACCGAGGGCAGATTATGGCCACCAGAACCGAAGGGCCTAATCATTAAAGTGCCACATTTCAGTATGTGGACAGGGGGAGAGGTGTGGTTTGGATTAGGGCAAGAAAGTGGGTTGTTCATCTTTCTGCCACTTCTTAAGCCTGTCTAGGTCATGAAAAATGTTCACGGATGATCTATGAAAGGAGCAGAATGCTGCTAACTCTGATCCCAATCCGAATCTAATTATAAGATTTTATTGGTGGCGTTCCTCAGGGGGCGACACTAGGGCCGCTTAAGATTTCATGCAGTCCTTAAAAGAGTATCTCAAGGGTTCTTTAGAAATTCATTTATTTTTAAGTGATTCATCCCCCCCACACACACATAATTATGGTAAAAGTATTATTTATTCATTTTCATATGACTATTTTGCTTTGTAATTACTTTATTTTAAAACAGTATTTTCATATGTGTTTAATTTCAATATAGCTCATTTATTTTTACCTGATTCTTTTTTTAAACACGATCCATTCATTTAACATGATGGAGTAATTATTTTTTTAATACGTGGTTCATTTAGTTTCACATTATTCATTTATTTTATGTGTGGGTCTTTATATATATATATATATATATATATATATATATATATATATATATATATATATATATATATAAAAAGATTAGTATGCTTCCATGATTCATTAATTCTCCATAAGAAACATGATTCATCTGTTTGCAAATGATTCATTTATTATCCACATGTGATTCTTTCTAACATGATTCACTTATTTTCTATTGTGATCTGTTTATTGCCATGTGGCTTTTGTAATTAAAAAGCCACTTTACATGTGATATTAATTACTTATTTTGAAGAGATGTATTTGTTTCCATATGTGATATTTTTGTGGTTATATTTGTGAAGTAACTTCTGGTGAAGATCTGGAGGACAAAATGATGGTCAGATTTGGATTTATAAAGCAATTTGATTTCCTCCACCTACTAACGTGGTCGACTGTTGCTTAGATCATGCTTTAAAAGATTAACAGACAGTAAAATTGAATAACTGGATGGAAACCATTTGATCCAAATTTTCCCTGGCTATTTAGATGTCTTCTCGGGGTATACATGTGGAATCAATTCACCTCCATTAATCTGTAGACAAATGCATTACCCATGGTTGAAGTGTCCCTCATTTCTTCCATCCTTCTTTCTCCCCGGAGAACTCTAGCACTCGCCCTCCTTCTCCACTCTCTTCCACAGCCGAAGCCTGTTAGATCCTTCAGTGCCTTCTTTGAGCGCTGGGCATACCGGAGGTCACTCGGCGCCAAAACTTCAAACGCCGAAATGCTAGGTGAAGTAAGATGCAGCAGACGGAAGGTAGCAGAAGAACATGCCACTTCTCTGATCTTTGGAATATGGCACTTTCTTTGAAGTTTCCTGAAGCACATATTGCATGGGGGATGGATGGAGTTCTGGTTGTTTATTTTTATTAGACAAAACATATATACGCATATCCAAGACTGTCCATTTCGTCCTGGAATCATTGTCAGGTCAATCGTAGTACCTTCTTTTTTGTCACAAGATTGTTTGTTTTAATAGATTAAACATCAGGCAGGTTCTACTGACCAACCAACAGAGTTCTTTGGCTTGTCCCTCAAGAGGAACCCATAACCAGATGGTAGTGTTTCCAAACAGAGCTCATTCAGAAGTGTGAACTCTTAAGGAACTCTTTTTTAAAGCATGTATCTTCTTTGTATTTTAAAGTTTTTGTGTGTTTTTATGAGTATTCCAGAAAAGCTCAAGCTTTGTTCTCGGCCAACCTCTTCCACCCTTTCTCTGACTTCAGATGTCTTTTCATCTTGCGTTATGAATGAAAGGAAGTCATGCTCTCTGGTGACCCCTTGGAGGAAAAGCGAAGACCGCACAGATGACCCTTCGACATGGTGAAAGAAGATGGCAGAATGGACTGAACTACTCGTGTCAACTTTGCACATTTATCAACAGCTAACACACCGACTCTTTGCCTCCAGGCATCACTATGGACGGATTGTTCATCTCTCTCTCTCTCTCTCTCTCTCTCTCTCTCTCTTTTCTTTTCAAGCAAACATCAGAGGGCAGAACATGATTCATTTCCTTATTGACAAGACTTATTTCCACGGCAAATTGATTTTCTATAGTGTGGATTAGTTTCTACCTATACTTATTAAGCGCAACTTAAAGGCTTGGGGAATTTTTTACGCATATTAACCTGAGCCAAATGTAAAATGCATGGGAATTTCATTTTATCATCTCTCCCCAGAATCAGATTGCTAATAAATATATATATCAAATATGTCAAAGTTTGCTTGGCTGGAAGACTTTTTATTCAACCTTACCAAGTTTCCATATGTAAACGTAGCAATATGTACTTCAGGAAACTTCAAAGAAAGCGCCATGTTTCAAAGATCAGAGCAGTGGCGCGTTCTTCCGTCTGGTACATCTTACTTCACCTAGCATTATTTAGTTTAAAATACAGAAAACTCAACCCGTGTAGCTAAATATAATATAATTTTGTAGCTAAAAACACCTCATGCTAAGGAAATGTTGGAAAATTTTTTAATATATATATATATATATATATATATATACAAGTGGCAAGAAAACGTATGTTAAACTTTTTGAATTTCATGTTTTTTCTAATCTTCTAAGTCAAGAGTATAATGTGCCTAAAATAATAACAAACAAACAAATTTGATCTTTCATGTCTTTATTGAGAACAACCATGAAAACTAGTGGAAAACGTATGTGAAGATAATATTCTCGTAATTTATACGAGGTTTATAAATTAAAAAGTTTTAGGAATTCACAAAACGTTGCGGTGACGTTCATTTGTCAACACGAATTAAATGAAACAGCGTTTGTAACATTTTAACACTAACAGATGTGTGACATGAGATACACAAGCTGTGTGTGGGAAGGTGTTGCGTCCGTCCCAATCTCTGATCGGAATTCTGAACTTTGTTAGAAACTTAAGGGAGCGTGGATTTGATCTGACATTGTGCAAACAGACGTTAATCAGCATAAATGGTCCAAATGAAGGTTGAAAATTGCACTTCAACAATGTCCCGAAAGCTCGACAGCGTTTGGCTAGGCTAGCTCACCAGTTGACGTTAGCACTTTAGCGTACCGCAAATGAATCGCCGACATGCGCAAAAGTAATTTGCTAAATATTTATGCACAGATTCGAGCCATTTCGATCATTACATGACATAAGCGTTATATAAGCAGTACTTTTCCTCATGTCTGTGTGTTTCTCTGCTCTTTCCACCAGCAGTGACATCTCTCCTCATTAAGTTTCACCTCCGTCGCGCTGCAGTCTTTCTTATTAAAGTAATTACCTGGACCTTGTTTGGTTTAGGAATAAATGTGCCAGCTAATTGCTCAAATCAACGTTAGGTGTTCTCAGGACCACTCAGCTCATTAGCGACTCAGTCCGCCGTCGCCATGGTTTCCGCACAAAGGACCGGACTTCCTCGGCTAAGCGGCGGCGAGCGAACTTTAATTAAGCTGTTTTAAAGCAAACGTGTCTCGTCGAGGTGAGAGGAAACTCAATCGGCTCTAAAGCACTGGCTAATTCGGTCCATTATATCAATATGACAGCTAGCGCCGCCGCCACGACGTCCTCTCACTTTAATAGCTGTTTACATGGAAAGATTTTACATTATATTCCTTTTTTCGGGAAGTGAAAGTCTTTTATTAAATAAAATAAAGATAATGACCCTCAGACATGCCAGAAAGATGGTAGTTTAAAAAAAAAAAAAAAAAACTTTTTGTATATTTAGCTCTGACTGGATTAGCGAGCATGTTTGACATCCTGTTTCGCTAGGATTAGCTAATCCACATTTGGATGTTAGCATGGAGTTCAGGAAATCCTTTGAAGTTGTGGAGAATGTTGTAATCCAGGCACAAAAAAAAAAACATTAGAAAGAGCTTGTCTGGTTGCGCAAGATATCCTGACTATCCTGAAATAAATAAATAAATAAATCATTTACAGCTGAAGTGGCTCGGTGCTATTTTCACTTGAAAGTTTCACTTTCTTGTGTCATTGCAGTTGTCCTTATCCAAACCCAGCTTCCGTTTCAGCAGTGTTTTTTTTTTTTTTTTTTTTTTTGGAAGGGGAGAAATCTGGAATCACTTTAGAGTTAATATGAATTCCTGGACACCCTCGGATGTTATTCATTATTATTAGCGTGTGGCTTACGCCATGAAATTGAGGGTCCAAATCGGAGGCTTTAACCTCCACTTCCTTTCAAGGTTAACCGGTCAGTGCTCGGTCCTTTGATAGGGTCGGGTCAGACACTGGCCATACGCAAACCATTTTAGAGATTACAGGAAGAGAAACGGAATAAAGACACTGAGTATCGTTTCTCTTCCTATTTCTGTGTCAAAATAAATCGAAAGGGTTCTTCTTTTCAAATCCGAAGCAGGAGTGAAATCCTAAAATAAATACAATAAAAAAAAAACTTTTCATGATTTTTTCCTTTATTGGGACGGTTTTTACACCGGATGCAAAACACAGTATCGGTGCTGATTTTATTATATTTGTAATTGTTATACATATTACACAGAACATGTGTGTGGTCAAAGAAGCTACATCTGAAGTTTATGTGACATGGAAGTGATCGATCTTCGCCTCCCTAAAAAGTTCACCTTGCTAACTTTAGCCGTTTTGGAGAGATAATTTTATATGTGCCTTAAAAATGGCCATTTTTCAGCGTTATACTGGCTTACTTCAAACAATAATCATTTAAAATGCTAATAATTCATATTTCATATTTCTCTACGAGTATTGATACTAAAACTGGTGTAAGCACACGACCTGTAAACATATATCTTAACAATTCGGCATTTTAGAATAATATACTTCTTCAGGTTTATGTCTTTTCGTGCGAAATCTAAATTTCATCTGAATCACAGTCAAGATCATTGGAAGATCTGCCTTCAAACAAGTTACGGACACTACAGAAAAGGGTATGAAACTGTGTATATTTTCATCTGATAAAAATTGAAATGTATATGCATCTACAAAAAAATGAAGCATGAATCGGGAGATAAGAAGCATTAAGTGCTCGCTAACCCGCACCGCGGGATGTAATATTACTTATAATAGCCCTTATGCAGGGCTTTTGAGGGGGTTAACAAAATAGGAGTGTGTGAGAGTGACTATGATACGCACGGGAAGACCTCCGCGTTTGGAGATAGCGTGGGATTATTAATTAGGGAACTGAAAAGGAAATGAAAGAAAACGAAAAACACAAAATAAACAGCGCTCCGCCGTCTCCTCGGGACCGAATGGGGCTCTGGAAACTAAAAACAAACCCTCGCTCACTCCGGACGAGTCAACCCTTTCTCTAAGGGCTCATGGCTTACTCTGTTCTTTTCCCTTTAACTAAAGCCGAGAGTTCACGCCGTCCATCACGCTGCTGCCGGTTCACCGGTTCACCGGTTTTCCTTCCTTGGACCACTTTTAAAAATTTTGGAAAAAACTTTTGGAAAGATCTCACAAATTCTAGAAAATGTTAATGCCGGTTCCCATAGAAACGGGACAGAACGCACAGTGCATCACTGTTTTGGGAGAAAAAGAGGGATCTACTCAATATTATGCAGCCGTTCATAATGTTATGGCTGAACGTTGTATATGAGTCACATGATAATTTACAGCTCTATCAGCGACGACCTCAGGCTTTGCATGCTTTTCTATGTAATTTTGCTAACAATAAAAAGACAATTTAAAATAGAAGAATTCCTGTTGCAGTTTCATTTTGAATAGCATTTGCATTCAGTTTTTATTTATTATTTTATTTAGTTCCTGTAATTGAACTGAAAATAGAGAGTGACACGTCCGTAAATTACATGTCCATGAATATGAGTTTAACATCCTTAACAAAGACGAGAGTACATACAGGAATTTGCACTGATCTGGCAACCGTGCGTTACTTCATTTTTGTTCTCATTAGTTAAGTCCTTAGGAGTTTTTGGAGAAAACATTACGTCAGGTTTATGCATCACTTGTAATGATTAAAAAAAAGCCTGTAAAGGACTGCTAGTGAATTAATATTCCGGTGAATGGATTAGCATTAGAGCAGTAGATGTAGAGTACACAGGACCATTAGAGAGATTCTGACTCAGAAGCTATGAGGGAGTAATCAAGTCTGGGTTTAACAAAAAAAAAAAAAAAAAAAGGCAGTGGCTTCCAAAAATAAAGATTACCAGATGACCCAGATGGCGTCTGTTCCCCTGGTGCTGACGGAACGTATCTCAGTCGAGCACCGTCTGCTGTGACAGAGTGTAATAAGAAACATGGCTTTATCATTACTGGCTGCCATGAAAGTCATGACAAGAGGTGGCTGAATACATACCACACATACCACAGTACGGGTGAAGTGCAAATCACAGTACAGACGTACAGACATACACACACACACACACACACACACACACACACACACACACACACACACACACAAAAGAGAATTCTTGTGGTTGGCTGAGTTATTATGCACGATGACTCACTTGGTGAATCGTTCTGTTAAATGAATTAGGTGGGGTTTGAACCGGTTTCATAGCACGATCCACTTCATTTCATCTCATTATGGCCTTTAAGTAACTTAATACCGCTATAGAGTCATGCGATAAAAAGTGAAAGTGACCAACAGTGTATGAATACGGTATGGTGGATGGTTTGCTGTTTGCAGCATATCCCTTCAAAAGCTCTTAGCGGGACAAAAGGATTTGATTGTGAAACTTAATTGCACTTTTGTTGATTGATAATATGAATGAGTTTTCTTTCCAAAGTTTACTAAAATGTAGGAATTCCCTGCAAAAAAATTGCCTTCATTACAAAGCAGGTTAACTTCCTGCAAATACTCGCATTTTGCAAGAATATTGCTTCTTCTTCTTTGAACTTTTATGGGCAGCTGGTGCATTAGCACCACCTACTGGAATGAAGCATAGAGCAGGAAAATGATTATTGATTTGTTGACATTTACGTGACATTTAAACAACCAACACACAGAAGTTCAAAGCATTTTTAATTAATTAATTAATTTTTTTTTTTTTTTATTAGATACTTTTTAGTAGAGGCTGCACTGTGGTGTAGTGGTTAGCACTGTCGCCTCGCACCTCCAGGGTCAGGGTTCGATTCCAGGCCAGACTAGATTCCCATCTCTGTGTGCATGGAGTTTGCATGTTCTCACCGTGCTTGGTGGGTTTCCTCCGGGTACTCCAGTTTCCGAAGTCCAAAGACTTTTTTTTTCGCCGTTCCCAAATTGCCTGGAGTGTGTGAATGAGTGTGTGGATATGTGTGTGTGTGCCTGCCGATGGATTGGCACCCTGTTCAGGGTGTACGCCGTCTTGTGCCAAATGTCTCCTGGGATAGGCTCCAGGACCCCTGCGAGCCAGAATACAGGATAAAGCAGCATTGACGATTATGCTGACGATGACTTTTTAGTAGCTGTAAAACCTGAGATTTAGGATTTAAAGCTACTTGAGACAAATCAGACAATAAACATAACCACTATTGAATCAAATCGAATTGAACAGGCTGTCTAAGAATCACAGCTACACGAAAACCTGATCAAAACCGTGCTGTACGGTATTTCAGCGAGCAAGGTTTCAGAAAGATGATTATTCGATTACCAAGCATGGTAAAAAAAAACAAAAAAACATTTTGGGTATATCATTTTGGACACTTCCCTATCCCAAGCTGACAGATTTTCCAAAAATATTTCTCAAACATGAAGATTTTTGAAGCATAAAGTTTCGTCACCGATCATACCAACCAGGAGGTGATAAGGCTAACACCTGCTTAACACCAGCTAACACATTCAGAGTAAAGCACTATCCACCCTCTTCTACATCCATGAGCCTACAGATCATCCAGTGTCGTTGTAACTGGCAGGACAATGTGGCAACAGATGGCTACGGTGTTGGTACTCATGACCTCACGTGTCATGTTCAATAGTACACTCTAACAAGCACGCCGCAGGCTCCCAACCTTCCATCCGCCAACCTTCTAGTGCATCCACTTCTGCTCACAACAGCGGCAAATGATCGAATTAATTAAATCAGGAGTGCGTTATCATATAGGACGTGTGAATGAAGAAGTCGCATGCTGAACACACACACACACACACCATGGGATCCTTCTGTCATATCTGTTTGTGATAAGAGCCTCTAAATTACACACTTCCTCTTTCAAACAGGAAGTTCCGATGAGATATGGTTGTGTTTGAATGCCATCAGGTATTGTTCCACCATTGTTTTTTACCCCTTTGAAATTGACCTACATACAAATTATTTCCTCTTTTTAACCAAAGTAATGCATTTAGTCAAATAAAGTTCTGCATTTAGTCACTATACAGAATTAATAATAATAATAATAATTTTATTATTATTATTATTATTTGGGAAAAAAGTATAAACAAAAGTTTATTAGTGTGTATCTGTCTTACTTTGTGAGGTGTGTATGTGTGTGTGTGTGTGTGCGGAACTGATCGTCAATGCCACATTTCTCCTGTCGTGAGGAGCTTATTTCCCAGTAGGCGAGAGATAAAACAATCCTCTCACACACCTGCTGATGCGACGTGGCCCGGGTTCGACCTTTCTGGTTAAATGGTGAAATGAGGCTCATCGTTCACCCGCAATCCATGTGGCCGTAATGGATGAAAAAAAGAAGGAGAAGGAGAAAACAGAGTCAATTATATTCTGTGGTTGCCAGATTGTGGCAGAAAAAAAATGTTTCACTGCTTCCACATTAGTGAATAAACTAAAACAATCAAACGTAATTTAAATAAAGTGTTCTACTGAGAATGCATTTTTAATCAAATAATATACATTTTAAAATATGTTTTAATATAATCAGTTTACTCAATTTAGTGGCGGTAGTAAAGGATTAATGGCGGCCTGGTGGCTCAGTGGTTAGCACTGTTGCCTTGAACCTCCATGTCCTGGGTGCGATTCCGTGTCTGCGTGCATGTTCTCCCCGTGCTTGGTGCGTTTCCTCCGGGTACTCCGGTTTCCTCCCACAGTTCAAAGACATACAGATTAATCTTATTTTTATTCATACACATTCACATTTCATACAAACTTCATAATTTCTTTTGATTGTGTAAAGCAGCTTCGCGCCAATGACAGTTGTTAAAAGCGCTATACAAATAAAATTTTATTGAATAAATTGGTGTTCCCAAATTTCCTGTAGTGTGTGAATGTGAAGGTTGACCGGCGGTCCTACTATGGTCATACACATGGAAATAAATATAATGACAATCGCCTCCATGGTCCCGAGTTGGAATACAGAGGTTCCTAATTGGATGAATGGACAGAGTATAGGATTAGAGTTAGTAATTAAGTATATATATTTAATATTAAGTATATATAAGTTTTACTGCATATATGGTATTAAAAACTGCATCTTACTGTTGCTATAGAAACGGTAACATATTTGATAAAAGTCTCATAATTACAATAAATATTCATAATTAATCCCAATTACAATCAGAGCTGCTGTTATAGAAAATCAATCAACAGCTTTTGACCAATCAGGTGGCAGAATTCAAATGCACTGTCGATGTAAGGACTGATATATAGATTTAGTTTATATAGTTTTAAAAAAACTTTAATTAAAGGATGTTTGCAAATTGTATTCATTGATAAAAAGGGATGACATAAAAATATTCATAAAATAAAAAAAGGATCCAGTCATTTGCACCATGTCGTAGCTTTTCATCTCACGAGGGAAATCATAACGGATGCTGTTTAATGGTTATAGTCAGGTAGTTATGCCGGCTCCATTAACTCTCTGCTATGCGAAGCGGTTTTCAAACTCTCGCACATCTGTCACGGGAGAGGTTTACACGTGTTCCCTGCTCTGGAGCGGAATGGTCACTGTGAGGCTCTCGACGTCGTCATAAAGAAAACGGCGCACGTGCCAAGTTCAGACAACGTATACCGTTTATGTTCATTGTAGAGGTCGTTATTTCTTTGAGATGGTTATGCTAATGCTTTACTGCTTTGTGGGATTGCAGGTTGTGTGAAAAATGCAAATGGGGAGGTTGGATAAGGATAAAGCTAGCGCTGTCTCTCCTCACAGTCCGAAATCTGCTTTTATATTCAAACTAAATGGATCCAGGCCGATATTTTAATCAGTTTATCACTTCAGTCTTCTCTTTAAATTGTGCATTTTGTTGCATAGTGAAAAAATAAGTATTTAGCATTAAAAAATATATATATTTAAAAATAAAAATAATTTAACAATGCTTAAACATAAGATCCATATGATAACGCAAATCATTCTGATGGACCAAACCCATGGTATCGACCATCTGGATTCTAGAGGTCACTCAAACTCTGGACACATCTGTCCTGGCTGCTCCCCTAAGCATGCAGCAGTGTGATCTCCCCCATCGGTGGAGCGCATTTAGCTGTTGTTGCAGTTCCATTTTTGTCCACTAGGTAAATAATCAATGTGTGGGACGTAATGGTGCATTGACCATGCTGCCCCATAATTCCATAGTCCTTTTGCGCTGTTATAATGCATGCCACTTCACTGCCTTTGAAGGCTACACAGATTTTGGAGTGTAGCTGTGGAGATTTGTGTTCTTTTATCTACAAAAACATAAGTGATGTCGAGGACGTACAAGATCTAGTTCATCCTAAAGTTGCTTAGTCGGGTTGAAGCTCTATGCAGGACAATCGCTTCCTTCCACTCCATCCTTAACACACCATGTCATCATGGATAGCGCTGGACTTGTTACAGTAAAGGGAGTTTATTTGCAGCATACAAAGACATTCATATTTGTGGTAACAGCTTGGGGAAGACCCACGTACCCACTGTAACGGATGTGATGGCCATGTGTTCATATATTATTGGCCACGGAGTGAATATGGTTGTACTTTAGTAGGTGCCATGCGCAAGGCCTGGGTGCGATTCCCACCCAATGCCCAAACCCCAGCCACAGGATCCAGTGCATATTTTCAAATATGTGAAAGTAGTTTATATATAAACTATTATATGAGTGGTAATGACAATATGTGCATTGCTTACTTAAAAAAAAAAAAAGTTAATTAAAATTGTAAAAAAAAAAAAAAAGTTGAAAGTATTTTATTACGAAAAATTTGTCTTTGTGATTTGGTTTACTCGCTTCGTTTGAGTGTTGGGAAAAAGCAACAAACACAAACAAACAGAAAAATACAGTTTGTGTCTGTTGTGTCACGTATTAACATAATAGCATATTAGCACCGTAAAACATGATTATATAAATGTTCATTATCCTGACTAATAAAATAAAACAAGGTGCAAATCTGGATTTTAAATTGTATGTAAATATATGTTTGTATGTACACTTTAAAACTATATTATTTTATTTTAAAAATAAGTTCAGTGTCATGATAATGAAAACTTATATAAACATGTTTAAAGGTGCTATTAGGCTAGTATGCTAATACGGCACTTCCTGTATTTTCCTTCACTTCCGGTTTTCTGTCCGAGACGGAGATAGACACGGAGAGAGAGAGAGAGAGAGCGCGAGAGCGCGCGCGCTGGGGAACTCAACTCCGCGGACTTTGATTGCACTTGTTTTTTTCTTCCGGTTAGCCGAGTTATATAGTGGATTATTGTCATTTTTTATTTACGATTAGAGAGAATAATTCGCGGGAAGAACTCCGGAGGCGAGGACGGGACGAGGCGCCTGCGGCCGCACCTGAGTTTCCCCATGACACCTGTCGCAGGTGTGTTTGTGTTCAGGCGCGAGCGCAAACTGACACCTGGTGCACGAGCTGCTGCGGGCCGTTGAGCGTTATTATAACTTATTCCTAATATTATATAACGTTTTATTATTGTTATTATTATTACTTTTTTTTTTTTTTTTTATAACCGTGAGAATGAAAGTGACGGTGAACTTCGGCAGTACCGGAGTGGTGGTTCCGTGTAAGGACGACTGGATTGTGCGGGACCTGATCGACCAGGCGACTCAGCGCTACAGGAGAATAGTGGAACAGGTAAACTTTATCATCCACTTAACCCCCAAAACTCAGGATTCAACTCAACACGACGCGTTTAACTGCTTTCTCTCTCCGTAACGTACACCTGTCTCACCTGTGTGAGTGGGAGGGGCGTAATCGGGCTAAATCACGTGACTCCGGGACATCAACAAGCGTCTTCAGCATTTTTATCATCTAATTCTATTAATAATTACACACTCTGAGTATTACAGTCTTATAATTTATGTTTTAAAAATGTAAAGATTTCTTTGCACACTTTAAAAGGTTCATACATCTGAGTGCTCCTGAGAGCTTGTATATCTTTTGACATTTATATATAAAATATAAACATTTAATAAATAAAAAATATCCCATTTGCTTGGGAATAGGGCTAAAATGCTGTTTATATATTATAAAATAGTTGTCGTTATTGTTGTTAGTCTTTCGACTGCTCCTGTCGAGGGGTCGCCACAGCGGACCAACTGATCCGCACTCCAATTTGGCATGGATTTTTTTGGCAGCAGTGACCGTAATAGTGGCAGCAATAGTGGCAGTACTGGCAGAAGTATTCAAGGAAGCGGCATTAATAGTATTGGTACTGGCAATGGTAATGGCAGCAGTGAGGGTCATAGTGGCAGCAGTAATGGCAGCAGTGACAGTAGTAGTGGCAGCAGTGGCAGCAGTAGTGGCAGTACTGGCAGAAGTATTCAAGGAAGCGGCATTAATAGCATTGGTACTGGCAATGGTAATGGCAGCAGTGAGGGTCATAGTGGCAGCAGTAATGGCAGCAGTGACAGTAGTAGTGGCAGCAGTAGTGGCAGTACTGGCAGAAGTAGTCAAGGAAGGGGTATTAATAGTATTGGTACTGGCAGTAATAGTATATTCATATTTTATATGAACTTTTAAATAAAATAGTTAATTAAAACAAACCCTTGCATTCCTTTAGCTATATTCAATAATAATAATAATAATAATAATAATAATAATAAAAACAATTATTGCTTAGTATTTTTGATACTTTCCTGACTTCATCATATCATCAAGTATCATCAAGTTTTTTTTCCCTCTTTGATTTATTTCAGTGTGACAATTATGTTTATTTTTTTCTTTATAATAATAGTAGCGATAGTAGCCATAATAGTGACAGGAGTGGAAGTGAGAGTGAAAGTAATAGTGGCAGCCATGGCAGTAATAATGACCGTAATGCTAGAAGTAGTGACAGCAGTGGTATTAATAGTGAAAACAATAGTGGTGGTACTGAGCGTGATAGTATATTCATATTGTATATGTATTTTTAAATAAAATAGTTATAACAATTTAAAACAATTATTATTGTTGATTCTTTCCTGACTTTTATCATTCCTGTGGTACATCATTTAATTGCTGAATCAAATCATCACAGTTTAGATTTAGTCTTTCATTCATTTATTTAAATGTCTATTCAGTCTTTTTTTTTTTCTTTTTTAATTCAGAGTTTTTTTTAATTCTCACAGTTTTTCATTCGGATCACATTTCTTCCCCGTATCATCATTTGCCAGAACGCATCATGGTTCTGCCATCACTTCATGGCTGAGAGAATCAGGATGTGTGTATGTGTGTGTGCACATGCGGGTGAGATAAATGCGACCGTGCCATTAATCGGCTCCTATCTGCGGCCCCAGACCGGCACCCTGTGTTTGATTAGTTTGGCCTGGATGCCAGGCTTTGTTCACGCGAGCGTATTCCTGTGCCTGAGTGACAGCTGTAATGTAAATGCAGTTTAAACCCCCGTGTTGCCCCACACACCTGGCAGAACTGGCAGGCTCAGGCTGCGCCATGTGCAGTGGGCATAAACTCCATTACATTACCTGGTGAAGTGACCCAAAAATCCTCATAAATACAAAAAAAGACCCGAAGAGTTTAATTATATCCAAAGCGGCGATAATTGTGTTCGCTGTGGAGGAAAGGAATCAGAGTCGACACGTTTTGTAGTCCAAGAATTACCGCCAGACTGGTCCGAAACAAAGACGTTAATCCTGAAATGTTCTGAGTTAAATGATGGTTTACACCACACATGCAAATCTGAGGTGTGAGAAGTATACATAGAAGTGCAATCGAAATGACCTAATAACATCAACAAAACTGAAACTAAATAAATAATGAATTAGTGTGCAGGTATAAAACAGACATGAATAATAAAAAAAAGCATTCATGTTTCAACTTCATGAATGGAATTTTTCTCTAAATGCTGACAATTTGATTCAGATTCAATCAACGTATGAAACGTGCAAAACAGAAAGCAGTACTAGTGACGGTGAACTTCGACCTTTGGACTTTAGGTCAAGTTGAGTTGAAACGGAAGTCATAAATAAATACAAACAATACATACGACAAAGCTTGTTGTTGTTCTTCTACCGCTCCCTCTTTTTCTTCTTGTTTTCGGTAGTAGTTGAGCTAATCGCCATTACAGTAAGGATAAAGGACTGAATCAATCATGCAGTTTTTAATTAGTCTTTTTGTTTGTCGATTAAGTTAATTGAATCAGAAAGAAGTTTTTTTTTTCTTAAACAAACACATTAGTTCCTAATGTTCAATGGTCCAAGTTTAGTCAATTGCTTAAAAATATGCAACACAAACCGTTTCCATCTCATGCAAAACTATTTGCATCCCGCAAGAGCATACTGAAGCTTCTCCGTCTTTCGAGTCCATGTGCAGTTCATCCGGACTGGACTGTGGAACAGGAGGAAAGATTATACAAGATGTGTACAAGACAACACACGTTACACAGCACTGAAATGTTTATTACATACTTTTATTTATTTATTTATTTATTTATTTATTTATTGGTTCTTTAAATCCTCTAAGATTAAAAATTCAATAGCACTAATGATGATCATCTAAATCAGAAAATCTAATTGAATTGACGCCTCATGACAATTTACCCATGATTCATAGCTAAGGATTGTTGAAATGTATGTAATATTAAAAATATAAAAGTAGCAGTACAGTAGTATAATGCAAGTGTATTTTTATACACACCCGAGTTTCTTATGTCTGACACAGAATATACTGTTTTGATTAAGCCTTTATTTAAAGCCTGGGGCTCGAACCTCTGACCTTCCGCTCAGTAACTCAGGGCCTCTGAGCTATCACTGCCCCTAAATAAGGAAATAAATAAATAAGGAAATGAATTTTTTTGTGGAACTTGTATTACCCGCTTGCTCGCAATGTAACTCTTATCAGGTTCAACATTAAGAGACGCATCAACATTCCTAGTGCAAAGTGTACTGGAAATATATGCATAATTGCATTTTTGGCTGATAATTTGTGCATAATTACATTTTGGCTGATGATTGAGGTTCATACAATAGAATAAATGATAAAAAACAATCATCAAGCTTTGAAAACTACCTAAGGTTGGGTTCTTTACCTTTCATGTGTTGAAAACTGAGAACCGTGAACATAAAATGTCTCTAAAGTGCTTAAATATGTTTTCTTTTTGTTAAACCATCTGTTGTAATCTTTCGAGCTCATTGGATGTACATAGTTGAGGTTTCTCACAGATCTCATGAATGGTGTAAGGTGCTCCATGGAGAAACATAAGCACCTTATTAATGTAACGAGATTGTACGGAACACACGTTTTTGTTAACGAGGCCCCGACTACAGCACTGTGATCACTGAATATAACGGAGTGTTTCCAATTACCGCTTCTTTTTATTCCAACACCTTTTTCCCCCAAGCTCCACTCCCTCACGGCGTCTAATGTCACACTAATTTTGCCGCTGTTTAATGAAGTGTTTAGAGGATTAAAGCATGAAAAAGCAGAGCCGTGAGAAATTCCGCACTAATCATCCTCACTTCCCTTCTCACCCTCTCCTCCAGTAACTTTCAGAGGAAGTGATGACTTAAGTAGCGCTTCCGATTCATTTTTTAGCACATTTTTAAAAATTTAAAAACATGACATTTCTGATTTCATGGTTACTATTTCGGATGGGGGAGAAGTCTGTTTTGTGAAATTCTTTCTATTGAGTCTTGCATAAAAAAATGATAATAATAAAAAAAAAAGAAAATCCACCTGCTGTAAATTCATCAATGCTAATCAGAATAATGATATAAAAAAAAATCAGGATTATTTACCCCCAGGAAGCCAGTCTCAGCAGGTTGTAAGTTTCTTTATTAGAGTTAATCAGTGGTTTATTTGTAAGCTAGAGTAAGGTTCTGGTTAGTGGCATTTACTGGAGGAGAGTGAAATTGTAATGATTATGATGCTCCTTTGGAAAACAACCTTTTCAATGTAATTATTTTCAAATTGTATCAAGTCGAATAAACTTATAGTCAACTTTATAGTTTAAAGTTCTTCCAAGCTCTGCTAATATACAAAACAAAAACTACAAACATATAAAACAGAACTTTTTATTCTAACATGCTGAAGGTTATCTACTTTACTCACTTAGTAGTTGGTATGTAGTTACATTTAGTGTATTGTCACTATTTGCCAAGTGCAAAATTATTCATTAAAACTGAACCTGTAATTTAGGAAACACATTTCTGATCACTAACATACTCTACTAATCGTGACTTACTAAATGCAACTTTACTATAACAAACAAACCATAATTTATCAAATGTAACTTAAATCACTAACAAACTAACTATAATTTACTGAATACAACTTATTAACTACTAACCATCAACAACTTCCTGAATAAAACTTTTCTCACTAACTTATTAGCTACAACTTGCTAAATACATGAAATTAAGTTTTTTAATGTATGAAATGCATCATTAACTAACATACTAACAAACATCTTCTAATGAAAACACTTTTTAATCCAATAGTTATAACCTACTAGATATAGCTTAGAATAATAGAACCTGTTCCCATTTATTCTTTTATAAATATATATTACCAAATATGAATTACTTTATTAATATAGTAACTGAAACTAAAGAAAAAAAAATACATCTACAATTTAAATATAGGTTCACTGACTATGTCCATTTTCGTGAAAATAAAACCTTAATCAGTTACACTTCAACTTTAGAAATATAACGTGGCTGCACAAACCATACAAACTGTTAATTTATCAAATATATTGATAGTTGATAATTCATGTGCTATAATTTAAATATAACTATATTTACTAATAAAGCAATTACAGTTTACTCTACATGTTTTCCTGTTAACCACCATCAACAACTTATTGTCCCACAAGCTAAATCATATTTTATAAAGATTCTAACTTAATATTACATTACTTTCAACTTGTAAATAACCATTAACTAATTAAATCTAACTTAGACTTTACTCAGTAACATACTAACTGTAATTTGAATATCACTTTGCTTACTGATATAAATTGTTAAAAAGTAATTAATTAGCTAAGAACATTACTTACTAACAACAATTTGCTGAATGTTACTTCAGTCATCAACATACAAAGTATAAAATATATGATTCATTATAAACATATCAATAAAAATTTTAATTTATCATCATTTCAGATTCTCAGATTTGCATGCTGGAGTGCTAACTGAAACCGATTAGCATGCTAACACCTTTTTCCCACTTAGACACGCTGCTTGTGTACTGACTAAAATGTCAGCATCACATGACTGTGCATAGTATTATTTACACCTACACCTGTGGCATAATAGCTACACCTTGTCCGGTGTGAGATCAGGGCGTGTCCACTGTAATGTTCTGAACCCTCAACCTTCCAAACCAATGCGAATTTGTTTAAAAACATTATCTTTCAGGGGATGAAGTGGTTCCACAAGTCGGTCTTGTTTTACTGCATTTCTGCTTTTCAGACAGCGTGACTATTCTGAGACGTTTTTTTCTTAGAGAACCATTTTCTTTGTTATTCAGGTTCTTTATGTTGAAAAGTTTTAGGCAAACCTGCATTTAGCTGTGAAAGCTGGTCCAGTTCTAGCGAACAGCTATTTGTTTGCATCGCCTCGTTCTGAGTTTTGGTAGCGTGTAGCCTCATGTGACACAACATTTGCATTCACTCCACATTAGCATGAAAATCAGTGATGTGAATTGACACCCTTCCTTATCTCCACAGAGGTGTTTTGCAGCGTTTACAGATTTTGAGTCCTTGCTACAGTGATACAGGTGTATCTAGCGGTAGCAGTAGCAGTCTGGGCACAGCGTGAATCGCTTTGCTTCGCTTCAATTTTATCTACAAAAATTCATGAAGCGCTATCTTGTGAGCGTCACTTCCACCGACGTACGCTTGGGTTTCTGGGGTAAAATGTGGTATTTTCTTTCTTCCTGCTAGTAGCGGTGGCACTTCTGTTCACAGACTCAGTAGGTGCATTTCTAATGCTAATACTCGTGAGCTAACAGAAAGCGGCAGATGGCAGAACGTTTGTCTCATTGTTTAAAAAAAAAAAAAAAAAGCAAAACAAAACAATAATAGAGCTGCTATTAATAAAATATACCGAACTGTTTCCCTACTGACAAAGGGAATGTACAGTAGCAACAGAAATTCGCTAAACTCTACAGTTGGCATAATTTATACCCCCGCAAATGTGCTAGTGCTGATGGCTAAACCTAAAATAACCATGCTAATTAATGAAAAAAGAAAACATTTCATGATAGTCATTAAACTCTTTATATTGTTGGAGGATCTTCATCAGCACAGCAGATTTACAATCGTGTGTAAAAGTTAGTGCCCCCTCTTTTTTTGTGTGTGTAATAAAAATAACCTGATGGTAGCAGATCTTGGAATTAGACAAATACAACCTCAGACAAACAACTTTTCGCAGCAGCAGTTTGACCTAATGGTGGCTTTTTCAGTTTCTCACATCATTTTGGTTCATTACTTCTTTACAACATTGCTTCAGTTCATTGAGGTTCTTGGGCGTTCGCTTATGCACAGCTCTGTTAATGTTCCACCACAGCATTTCAGTTAGGTTGAGGTCTGGACTTTGACTAGACCATTCCAAAACCTTGAATGGAAACCATTTTCCATTCTTATGTAGATTTACTGATGTGCTTCAGATCATTGTCCTGTTGCATGACCCATTTTGGTCCTGGATTTACCTATCGGACAGTTGGCTCCAGATTTACCTCTAAACAACCTTTTCAATGTAATTATTTTCAAATTGTATCCAGTCAAATCAACTTACAGTTACTCTGCTAATACACAAAAAAATATTACAAATGTACAAAATACAATTTACTGAAGTTTATCTACTTTACCAACTATATCTTGGCAGAGTTCACCTGTTTTTTACCTTATTCCAACAATGACTGCAAGGTGCCCAGGTCCTGAGGCTGCGGAAAAACCAGCCCAAATCATTACCCCTCCACCGCCGTGCTTGACCGTGGGTATGAGATGAGGTGTTTCTGCTGAAATGCTGTTTGGTCTTCATCAAACATGGTGCTGGGCATTAAGGCTAAACAACTGAGATGTAGCTCTTGTTTTTTTTTTCTTTTGTTTTTTCCGTATTTCTTTGAGCATTGCACGGTCTGACCTTGGGGTCAAAGTGGTGGGACGTCCATTCCTGTTTTTAATGCTTTCCACTGAACACGTTGAGCTCTAAGTTATTAGTGAATGGTTTTATAACCCTTTCCACACTGATGTGCAGCAACAATTTCTTCTCTAAGCCCATTCCTTGTGTCGTTCCCTCTTGGCTTCGTGTTAACACTTACCCGAAATGCTCCAGAACGGCAATCAACCAAAACCTGTGATTTTTATAGAGGTCTTCACACCTGCTGATGATCGGTTAATCAAGGGCTGATGATTAGCAGCACCCGTCTGCAGCTGAGCCTATTAAATCCTGTGAAAGCAATAAGGGGGTGTTGCCTCATTATAATGATTTATAATGATCCATGTTTTTTTTTTTAAGTTACATATACATTGCTGCACATTGACATTCTTTCTTCGCATATCCCAGTGTAACTGTGGTCTGGAACAGATCGGGTTAAGGGCCTCGCGCAAGGGCCCAATAATGGCATCCTGGTGGAGCTGGGGGTCGAACCGTCGACCTTCCGATCAGTAACTCTGTGCCTTTTCCCTCTGACCTACCACTGCCCTATGTTCGTCTGAGGATGTAGTTGTAATACTCGGACCCGCTTTGATCAGGTGATTATTATGTTTTTACACAAAATGTGTGAATGGAAATGGAAAGCGCGAGTCATCAGATGATGTCACGTCCAAAACAGGAACGGCACGCAGGGCAGGGTTTAGCTACGCGCCGTGTTTCGCAGACACGAGTGATTGAAATACGGCCTGCTCCTCACATCTGTTTGTTTCTTTTATGCAGATGCAAAGACGTAAGTTCCTGGTTGATTTAATACATAAAACATTCCTTTGTCCCGTGACATCTGGCCGACTGGTGTGGATCTCTAAACCTCTTTGTGCTCTGAAAGTTTTAGCGCCTTTTCAGCACGTTCTGGCTCTCACAGGAAAACACACGCCCTCCGTGAAAGCAAACCAGTTTGGTGTTTCTATTGTTTCCCCTGGTCTATTAGTTCGTACACGGCAGCTCCAAAAGTATTGGCACTGCAGTTGAAGATGGGGTGGGGGGGGGGGAGCGCCAGGAAATTAATTGACGGTTGAATTAAAATAAATGTATTATTTAAAAATAATCTGAATGTAACTGAAAAAAGAAAGCCAGCAATTCTCAAAAATAATTTTTTTTTAAATTTACCTGAAAATTTCTTATCCCTAATTTTTATTCTTTTTCTTTTTTGTCACTTACTCAGCCATACAGTAATAATGAATAAGAAATGCTTACACGACTGTTTGTGACCTTGAAAAGGAAAAAGGAAGTAAAGAGCCAAAGTGCTAATAGGAAAGAATAAAATATAAAATCTACAATTTTGCTACAATAAAATAAAATAAATGTTGGAGTGCCAATAATTTTAAGCTGTTTTAATTGAATATATATTTCATAATGTCTAATAAAATTTGATTTGTTAATTCTTTTTAAAAGAGCCTATTAAAAAAAAAACACACACAAACAAACAAACAAAAAAAAAAACAAGGGTGCCAATATTTCTTGAATAGTTTATAAAAAAAGAAGAAAAAAAAGAAAAATATTTTCTAAGTTTGGAATGGGACAATTTTTATAGCATCCTTTAAAAACGGTCTATACCAGGGGTGCCAAAATTTATAGTGATCACGGTGCAGTCACGGACAGGGATGGATACGTTAGGTCTTCCATAATGTACCTATACGCGTCACAGAAGAATGGGGAGAAGAAAAAACTGGAGTATGAAGAAACCGGTGGTATTAAAACAAACAGCCTACTAGATTTATAAAACCGTCACGCTTCTCCCATAATGCACTGCAGTCTCGCCTTCACCTCCTGCCAGCTGCTGGGACAGGAACTTGAGACGCTTTGCTAACTCGAGCCATTGTTCCCGACAGGATGGGGAGTTTCTGGTGCGTACACATCATGTGGAGTACGCTGACGGGGGGATTCTCGACCCTGACGATATGCTCGCGGACCTGGTGGAGGACAAGGACAAGGTAAGACGAACACACACACAGACAGACAGACACACAGAATGACAGATGGAAACTATGCAGGTTTACTAATCTCAGTTCTTGGTAGGGTGTGTGTGTGTGTTTGGGGTGGGAGGAGTAAAGGCCGTTCTATACATCCTGTGCTTCTCGAAAGCATGAATGAACAAATCAGGACAGAAGAAAATAAACCCAACGTACAGCATCTGTAGAGAGAGAGAGAGAGAGAACTTTCCTTTCTTCATTTATTACAGAGTTTTAATGTCCTTAGAAGGTTAGACGTTTAAATACAGTAGTGTGTGTGTGTGTGTGTGTGTGTGTGTGTGTGTGTGTGTGTGTGTCATCACTTTATTTCATTATATTATTTTATACTTCACATTACTATCCTGTATTACTGTCTACTCTACTCCACTGTACTTGCACTTTACGACTGAATAGTTGATGATGTTCTATTGCTGTACTGTTATATGATGGTTAGTTCTGATTGGGCGAGAGGAATAATGCCCTTCACGCCTAATACAATCTGCAAAGCTAACTAGCTTCTAACACCAGGCTTAATCCCAAATCCCTCTCTAACCCCTGATCAAGGGCACTACTTCGTGTGTGGGACAAGGGATTGTACACCCTGTGAAATTGATGTGTGTGTGTGTGTGTGTATATATATATATATATATATAATACATACAGTATATAATAATAATAATATGATAGTATTATTAATAATAAATAAATTCACTTTTCTGGCTGACTGTGCAAGTGTGTGTGGTGGTGTGTGTATGTATACACACACACACACACCACCACATATATAAAACATCTAACACAGTTACTATAGAAGCGATAATGCACGAGAGAGCGCACACGGATATAAATGTCTCCTCAGAGGAACATCTACACCTGATCAGCCTCACAGTGTTTAGACACCACTTGATTTTTATTTTTTTTTCAGAATCTTTTGCACTTCAAACTTTTTTTTCATGCGAACATGTAAAGGGTCAGTAAGAATGCGTTTCAAAATAGCCTGGCTTTTGTTTCTGTGGAACACACACACACACACACACACACACACACATACACACACACACGCACACACACTCACACGACATGAAACAGGCCACACAACAAACCTGTTTGCTTGCAGTCCAGGAGAGCGTGGTGTTCCACATGACGTGTAGACCTGCTCAGCTGGATCTTCCTGGTTAGTCAGGAATATGAAAACTTTGCTAATCAAGTCATCATCGTCATCATCATCATCATCATCCGGGCCCGTCGAAGAAGTAGTGTTAAGAGTTTATTCTAATAAGTGATGAAGATATCTCTGACGCCGGTGTTTGAGATGGAGGACATGGATTTACAGTCACAGCTGATCTAAATACAGTCGAGCCCAGAAATTTTGGATGTGATTTAAAAAAAAAATATATATATATATATATTTTTTTTTTTATAGTTTAAACCCTAAATCTGCTCCCAAAACACTTTAATTTCATTTCATTTCGAATTCAGCTTAATACATTACTCTTAAAAAATGAAAGGAATGTAAAGGTGAACTTGTATACTGTACAGTACTGTACTGCTGTGTATGAATGTAAAACCCTGATGTTACATCTATACTGTATGTACTGTAACTCATGCAAGCGCAGCTTCTTTGGTATCAGTGCTGTAGGGTAAAGACGGTAATAATTCATCGCCCCAAGCTGCATTTTCCTCTCCGGCTGCTCTCTACAGTGCTGAAAAAATGACACATTATTATATTTAATCTGGAAATTTAGCTGAATTTATGTTAATATTTATGTTACCAAAAGAAATTAGTGAATGATATTGTTCTTAATAGTTCAGCCATAAAAATTGTGGAGGACATTTGCGGTTTCTGCGAACAATTATTAGTCAGGTTCTAAAGAAAAATTTTAAATTCTTTGAAACTTTAAAAAAGTATGATTTTTTAAAAATTTTATTTTATTGTTTTCAAATTTTTAACACCGTGAAAACTATCATTCAATATTATGAGTTGCACTTAAAAAAAAAAAAATACAGGTGGCGCTCTACTTCCAGTAGGGGTGACACCCCGATAAGGCCATCATAAGTAAAAAAAACATTCATTATTATAAACCAAACCTAGCATAAGCCTGCTCAGAACACTGACGGTAGCGTATAGTTGCAAATATTTGTCCAACACGAAACCTGATTTGAAGTAATTACAGTAAGTAATTTAACTGTACATTCACTTGCATTCACAAGCACTATTGATTAAACGTACAGTACGCTGTTCACTGGCTTTATTTTTATTGGCGATGTAGTGCTTATAGATGTTTAACGAGAACCGTAGAAACATCTGGACGTGGACTTGTTGTCGGTCTGTTGCTCTGTTCTATGCTAGTGTGAACTGCTAATAGTTAAAGAGATGCTCGGTAACTTTCTGGAAATAAATTATTACCCCAACACCAGTAACCCCCCCTCCCCCCCACCCATCCCCCCACCACACACACACTTATTTATTCATAGCCTTTAGCCTTCTTGTGCAAAAACACAATCTTATAATAATGCTAATGGATTCTAATGCAATGCATTATTAAGATTTCTGGCACATTAAAATTTAGAATAAGAGTAATCTTAGTCAGCAGGAGTGTGATGAAGCATGTAGATACGCACATACACCATTTAGGATGATGAATAACGGCTTTATTTCAAGCAGGCTGATTTAAATGATGCTTTAAGGAAAAAAAACAAAAAAAAAAACAATCATTTCGGCAGCGGCGGATTGTGACCGCAGATTTTGGGGCGAGGCGTTAAACAAAACCAAAGTGCGGCTGGACTTGAGACTGCCGTCTGGGTAAAGTACAGAATAAACTCGGTAATGAGCGGCTGAGATCCGTCCGGCAGACGTCAGTCAATTAGGGCGATCCCCATCAGTTTCCAGCTCTTCTCCCGAGCGTGTTCTGAGCGCTCCTGAAGCTAATCAAACATGCTAATCGACACTAATACAAAGCCTGAGCCGTTTCGAGTCCCCACTCTCGAGGTTGATGAGGGTGAAATCACCGTGGCTCCGCCCCTCCCTCTCCTTGCCCCAGAGCTCAGTGGTGATTGACCTGATTGTGCACCCGGCTCATGAATATTCAGCGCAGCGTGATGGATGGTGTTAATGCGCGGCGGTGCCGCGGTGGACCGCGGGGGGTGAAAGGTCACGCTGAGAACGGCTGACAGAGTGCTACGCTTAGGTAATTAAACACTTCTCACCTCCTCCTTTCCCTTTTCCTCTTCTCAATAAGTCTGATTGAGAAATAATATAATAGTGAACACCAGAATATATTTCACTTCCTGTATGTAAACTGCATTTGTTTGATGTCTTTAATCATTCTGGTGATAATTCTGTTTGTATTATTTTTTTTGTTTGTTCGTTTGTTCTTCAGATCAGTCAGATATCTTATCTCCATCTTATCTCCTAAAAAATAAAGGACCAAGAAATTTCTTTCACACCTTTGAACATCCATATTAATGAGAAATCCGTCATATAAATGGAGATGATTTTGGTCACTCAGAGTCCCAGAATGCAATGCAATGCAATCACTCAACGGCCGAGCCTCAGCTATGCTAGTTAGCGGTCCATGAAGGGACACGATTGGGCCAATCCGTGATGAAGCTTGTAGAAAAGAATAAAGCTCCGCCACGTTGTTCTCATTAAGGCAGCTAATGAATGGCGTTCAGGGTCAAGCGAAGTGAAAATAAAGCTATAAAAGTGAGTTCCGTTGATGTTCATTATACAGTCGTATGTAAAAGTTATTGTCCCATCTTTTTTTTTTTTTTTTTCATCTCAGTATTGCGTAAATACAATCTCAAACGAACAACCAAAACCTTTTTCTACTGTGCCATTATTGATTTAACAAAAACGTATTCAAAAAGACAAAAACATTCTGGCCAGACTACGTCCCATCGTACTGCTTCCGCAGGATGCAAGAGGGTAAGTTGCAGCCAGGTGCTGCTAATCATCAGCTCTTGATCATCAGCAGGTGTGCAGACCTCTATAAAATCACACATTTTTTGATGTTTGCCGTGTGTGTTAACAAAGTGCCAAGAGGGAACTACATAAGCAATGGTCTTAGAGAAGCAATCGCTGCTGCAGATCAACCTCGAAAGGGTTATAAAACCATTTGCAGGAGAAAAAGGGTTGGCAGAAGAAAGCCTCTTCTGTCTAAAAAGAATGTGGAGGCACAACTGAAGTCCGCAAAACTGCATCTGAACAAACCACAAGGTTTGACAACAAGGAACAACCACCAAAAGTGGGGTTGTTTTGGCCTCGATGTCCCGCACCATGTTTGGCGGAAACCAATTCGCATTTCAGCAGAAACACGTCAGACCCACTGTTAAGCACGGCGGTGTAGGGGTGATGATTTGGACTTGTTTTTGCAGCCACAGAACCTGGGAACCTTACGGTCATTGAATCGCCCATGAGCTCCCCTGGATACCAGAATATTCTAGAGGTAAACGTGAGGCCGGCTGTCTGACAGCTAAAACTTGGTCGAAATTCAGTCATGCAACAGGACAATGATCTGAAGCACATCAGTATATCTACATCAGATAGAAAATGAAAGAATCAAGGTTTTGGGATGGTCTGGTCCGTGTCCGGACCTGAAATGCTGTGGCAGGACCTTAACAGAGCTGTGCATAAGCGAACGCCCAAAAATCTAATGGACTGAAGCAATGTTGTAGAGATGAATGGACCAACACAATGTGGGAGATGATACAGTCTCTTCAGTAGGCTGTGATCTAGTAGTCTTGTTTTTTTTAGCTACCATCTTGAGCCTTTTTTGTTTTAGCTGGCTAGAGAATACGTGCTTGATGGCTAGAGCATCATGTATTATTCCATTTTTTCCCACTTGATGATCAATTCCTGCATCGTAAACACGCGTCCCTATAACAAGCTGGTTTATATAAAGGTCAAAGTAATCAGTTTGCATTACGCGTAAAAGATGTGTGTATTAATCATGAAACCTAACCACAATGTGCACGATGTTCAGACAGTGCGATCTCTCCATTCAAGAACGGCTCATAATAAAGGTCAAACGAATGAATTTGTATTAAAGCGAGGTTCGTGTGTAGTACGTGTGGAATCGTTGGTGTTACGACCATGCACAACGTTTTATTCAGAGATCACTTATCCAGCGTGAATCAAACATAATTGCTATAGAGTTCTCGGGTGTCACTGCATAATCAGCAAAATCAGTTCACCCAGTGGAAAAGCACGTCCAGTTCACAACACACCCACTCAAAAGCTGACATCATGTAATTCATACACTTCTTCATGGCCTTCTTCTGAGCAAAGAGAGATCAACAGGGTACGTAGGTCTGAGGAATCTTTAGAGGGTGTGTAGAGGATCCACAGCCAACTAAAACCATGTCAACGTGCACGTGGGAACATTTTGAAAAAAAAAAAAAAAAGGTTACAAATAAAAACACTAAACATTTTGAAAATACATCAACAAACCAAATAAGTGGCGTAAAGTTGCGTTAAATAGCTTACGATTTACATTAAAAGCTGCAGTAGAATTTACGCTGAGATTTACGTTAAGATCCAGGTTAAAATTTCCATTATGATCTTTGGTAAGATTTTAGTTAAGTTTTTCGTTACAAGCTATGTTAAAACCTGCGTTAAGATTTTCATTATGAGCTTATGTTGAGATTTACTGAAAGTTTAAAAATGTCTTCCTCATTAATTTTTTTTTCTTTTTTGAAGAAGCAGCTTCTTCTTACTGACCCAAAAGTGTATAGAAAAAAAAGGTTTCAAAATGTAACCATATACCTGTGGGCACGGCTAGAGTAGCTAGGATTCTAAAATGAGGTTTTTACTTCATGCCTTGATGAACCTCGGTGTACACGGAGATGTAGAAACTGAACTTTTCCCACCTACGGAGATGTGTTAAGTGGGTTTTTGTTTAGGTTTCTGTACTTTCTGTGTTGGCGAAGTTCCTGTTCAGTGGGTTGTGTTCCTTTTTTATCTTTCATAAGTTGTTTACAAGGAAAATATAACCCTGGTCTTGCCGGTTCCTCTGAAAGAGTCTCCTCAGAATAGTTACCCTGAGAACCGTTTCCATCCATCTCTTTCCATTTTTTTTGGAAACTTTTTAAGTGTAGTTAAAGTGAGTAACCTGACTGGAATTTTTTTTTTTTTTTTTTATCTCAATGATCTGAAAAGTTTTTTTTGTACTGTCTTTCAAAAAGAATCAACAAAAAGTAAAAAAAAAAAAAAAAAAATGGATGGAAATGTTAATGTCATTAACAACGACTACTACAAAAATTTCCAAAATTTTTAACATCTAACTTGTAAAACTTGCGTTTTTCGAAGATTTTAAGAAATTATCTGCAAACTTTTTCACTTGCTGACTTATAAAAATATATAAACTTTTTTTTTACATTAAAATAAAAAAGTATCTGTCATAAAACAAGAAAATGAACAACATTTTAAAATTTTAAATTAAGAATTATGAAGGAAATGTAAATCTCACAAAACTAAAAGGAGAGAAAAAAGTAAAAAATAAAATATGATGAATCAACAATTTCTTCAGGTTCTCTAGTGGGAAAAATGAAAAAACTGTATCTGATTTTGAAAGTGGTTTTTCTGATGTGTAGTCAATTTGTGAAGAATTGTAACAGAGACGTATTTAGCTCCTAAGGAAAAAGTTGGAAATAAATGAAACAGAAACAAACAAGAAGGAAATCTTAATAGGTGATTTGATCTGTACATGTTTTATATGCTTTTAGGAATTAAAAAAAAACTATTTAGATGTAAATGAGAGGTTTAATAATAATAAAAAAAGCATACTAGAAGCATACTGTATTAACTTCCTGTATTAACTTTTGTAGAAATAAATCTAAAGAAAATACTCTGCAAACAACAGCAAGGATTTTCAGCAGCGTCTGTCTAATCAGACTTGACATTTAAGGGCATCTAATAAAGTAAGCACCGAAATGAAGAAGTTCATTTCAGAGAGAATCTAATAAAAGTAAAATGGCGTCTGCCCACCTCTGCTAATTTTCCTTTTAATTTGCCAGCTTTTACGCTAACTCTGGATCTAATTTGGTTTAGCATCTCCAAATTGCTCTTCCTATCAGCAGCTGATTCATTTCATACCTTAGCTAAAAAGGTCTGATGGCTTTTCCGCTCTCTTTTGCGAATCTTGGTCATCTTGGTAATGTTTCATGTGGCAGAAATAATGCATTAGCGATACTAATTACCGCTAATTTGAGAGCTCATTAAGGGTTGATGGAAATATTGTGCTTGCACTCGAAAAAAGCTAATGCGCAATCGAGATCATTCGAGACCTTCATCGAAGGCCGCTAATGAATATGCAAACTCTCGTGTGTCGTGCTTGCGTTGGACGAACTCTTTGTGCGATTGCATCAGGAATTCGGGCTTGTTTTTGTCATAAAGCAGGCCAAGAGACTCCATTTAGCCTCATTGGATTGCTCGTTGCTTTGTGTATGAGTAATGAGGAGTGCTGAATGGTGGCTGATTGCAGGCTTAGGTAATTTGCAAAGCATTGTGGGGTTGCAGATTAACTAGTGCCAGAGACGAGAGTCTGTCGAAGCCCATTTTTGTATGAGAAGAAAATGGATTTTTGGCGAACAGAAGCAACATGCTGAAAAACAAAATCCGCTTTGACCCAAATTATTTCCAGTTATATTCCATGTGATCTATCGGCCCTTCAATTTCTAGCAAATATATTTGTATAAGTCACTAGGCTTATAATTTGGTTTCATGGAAAATTAGCTGACGAGGCAAAAAATGCTAGCTGGTGTATGCTATGTTGACATGGTTATCTGGCTAATTCTGCTTACGACAAATAAACATTGCCTCAAACTTTCCTCCTTTTTAAGATATACTTGGATTAAAATTTTTTTTTAACACATTCTTAATTCTGTTACTGTTATAAATTGTTCATATTTGTTTTCTGTTGTTAAGTTTAGTGACATTTACATAATTGTGAGGTAAATTATTAGTTAATTTTTATACTTTAAATTGTTAGTTATTTTTGGTTCATTCTGGGGTAAAGTATTTGTAGATTTGTTGGCTGTAAGTGGTGAAGTTTTGGTTTATTCTGAGGTAGGTTAATTCTGTTGTTCGTCATGTGTAAATTGTTAGTCTGTTTGTAATGTTCATGGTAAATTAGATGTGGATTTAATGGTAAATTATTAGTTAATTTTTGGATAATTCTGAGGTGAATTACCTCAGAATTAAGTTCATTTAAGTTCAAGTTTTGTTTAATATATGGTTCCTCTTGTGGTCAGTTATTTGTTGTGTTAAATTATTGGCTAATTTTGTGTTCATCATGTGATAGATTGCTGATATATAGCCGATAAAAAACTTAGTGGAAATTTATGGGAAGCGAGTGGTTTTTTTTTTTTTTTATTTTTTTGTGCAAGATTTAGTGAAGACGTGGCACTTACGTGTGCAGAATGTTAGCAAGGAAAGCAGAAAGAAAGAAATGGAGCCACTTTCAGTCTGGTTTTTAAACAAGCCGGTGCCGAATGGAATCATAAATTAATGTTAAGTGAGGTTTAATGTCTATTTATTTCATGTTTTACTTTATTTACATGTCTTCTCTAAATATGTTTTGATTGTTTTTATAGGCAAAAATATGATTATAGTGTTGGAAATCTGTAATATTGGTGATATTTTGGGCTGGAATGGATAATTTGCATTTACATTATTTCCCATGGGACAATGCGTTTCACAATAAGAAAGTTTGCCTTAAGAACTCGCCTCCGGGCCGGATTACGTTTGTATGCAGAGGTTCGGCTGTAGTTATACATGTGGTTAGTTTTTGGTTCCTCAAGTAATGTTTGGTTTGTTTAGTAAATTATTGGTAGATTCATTTGGTAGTTAATGTGGTTCATTCTGAGGTAAATTATTGGTTGATTTTCTTGATGAATGATTAGTTTTGCAAGGCAATTTAACTGTTAAATTTATGTTTATTCTGTGGATTGTTGGTTTAAGTGGTTTTATATAATGTGTGTGTGTGGTTGTTCATTCTGTTGTACATTTAAATTAGTTGTTTTTTGGTAGATTCTGAGGTAAATTATTGGTTGTTTTTTGTTTAGTACATGCTGAGTACTGAATTATTTCTAGATCTACTGGTACAATTATTTAGAAATTTTTGGTTAATTTGGTATAGACGTATAGACGTTAAGTTTTGCTTTCGCCTCTAATAGATTTAGTAAATGTTGAATGGTAATTTTATTTTTGGTTCACTGTGGACGTTTTTTTGTTAAATAATAATTTTGCAGTGAAGTTGTATTACTTTATTGTCTTGAACAATTGCAGAAATGTTACTTTTAATGCTTCATTTATTTTCTGTGTAATTGGCTAATTAATCGTCCCAAACCTTATTGTCAAGTAATGGCCCATGCCGTCTCTGTCAGCAGATACATACACACCTTTTAATATTTTAATATTGATTTTCCAGGCAGAGATGCCTCGCTGATCTCCCGCACACACACACACACACACACACACACACACACACACACACACACACACACACACACACGTCTGTATCAGACATATTGTCTGTAATCAGATAATCAGCGTGGTCATTAAATGCTCATCAGTTAGGCTAATGTCAGTAAATAAAGCATGCTGATTAGCATGTGCGCGGCCTCCAAAGAGAGATAATGTAATGCGTATGTGAGATTCAGCACCTTTTGTTTAGAATTTACACACATTTCCTTTTTATGGCTTTTGTTTGGGGTTCCAGGCGCCAGAGCTCAGAGCCGTGCTGTTTTATTAAAGTTGGATTATTAAAACAAATGTCTTACTGCTGCTCAGTTT
>QNUK01000445.1:257500-310000 GCA_013621035.1 Clarias magur | reverse complement strand
CGGTGCTTTCCTGCCCGTCAGATGAGGGCAATTTGTCTGGAATAGCATGTGGGGCGGGAAGGCAGGCAGGTGGGGGGAATTAACCAGACGTGAAGTCGAGTCGACGGATCGGGACTGAAGCTGTAACCTGCGATAAAAGAACGACAGATTGAACAAAGCACAAGAAAAGACAGATGAATGAATGGAAAATGAGTGTGAAGTGGTGGAAGTTATTATTATTATTATTATTATTATTATTATTATTATTATGCAGAGCAAATGGTGGTGGTGACAGAGAGAGGTAAAAGAAAGAAGGTAGAGAAAAGAAAGAAAGTGAAAAAAGAGACAACAGAAGAAAGATGCACAGAGAGGACAAGTGCAGGGAAAGAGAGATGTGGAGAACCATAGAGAGATAAACGGAGGAAAACCCAGAGAGAGAGAGAGAGAGAGAGAGAGAGAGAGATGGAGAAAATGAGTCAGATATGCAAAGAACAGAAGGAAGAGAGAGAGAGAGAGAGAGACTGACAGGGACAGGGAGAGGGATACAAAGAGAGGGAGGGAGTGACAGACAAAAGGTGAGAATGGGAAAAGGAGAGGGAGAGAGAGTGAGGCAGATTAGAAGAAATGGAGAGACACACATGGATGAAAAGAAAGAGAAAATCTGTCCCTTTGTTTTGGGGTCTTTATGTTTCCGGTCAGGAGGAATGATGGAGTGATGAAGTGTGTTGTTTTTTTAACGTCCATTTGCTTCCTAAATAAATTAACAGGCTAACAGTGTGTGTGTGTGTGTGTGTGTGTGTGTGTGTGTGTGTGTGTGTGTGTGTGTGTGTGTGTGTGAGAGAGAGAGAGAGAGAGAGAGAGGGGCTGCCAATCTCCATGGCAACGCCCCAGGATCCTGGACGTAATGAACACAACACATCTTTTCCACTCGTTCTCTCTCTCACACACTCACGCTCTTCCTTTAGCTCTTAAACACACCTCTAGTCATTTTACCTCTCCATCCCTCTCTCTCTTTTTTTTTCAACTTTCTCCTCTGCATTTGCTCTGCTCTCTATTCATCAATCTTCATCCATCTATCTGCTTTTGGTACATTCCTACAAAACTCTGTCCATACATTATTACGCCATCATTTCAGTTACTCGTCCATCAATGTTTTGTCTGTCCATCCATCCATCCATCCATCCATCCATCCATCCACCCAGCAATGGTCCTGTTGTGTTTAGTTTGGTGCATCCGTCCGTTTTACATAGCGAATTAGTGTTATTTAATCAGTTCTGCATTTATTCAGTGATCCATCCAGTCATCCATTCATTTATTGTGATTGTACTGATACATACAACTGTTCTGTTTTTAAGGTGCCACTTGCACTTTATTTAAACATCCATGAATCCCTCATCCACCCATCCATCTACCCATCCAAGTCACTATAACCCTGTTAGGTCTCACAACTGTTCCCTGCACGAATCTATATGTTTAATAAAGATGTGCACACCCGTCATTATTACCTCATTCCATCCATCCATCCATCCATCCATCCATCCATCCAGGTTTAGTATAAACAACCAATTCACCCAGTCCTCCATTTACACAGTGCCCTATCCCATAGAGTTTGTCCATTTCTGTCCATCCAGTCACTCAAGTTTGATCCATCACTTGACTGCCATTGCTTCACTCATCCAAAAAAAAATAAAAAATCCATCCATACATCAGCTGTCTTTAAATTAATTTACCTTCCCTTGTCCTCCATTTCTGCAGTACAATGATTTGTCCATCCATTTATCCCTCACGTCCATGTGTCCTAGTGCTGCACAAAATGGAAAGCGCCGTATGCACCTGTGCATTAATTTAACCCAAACGGCAGCAAATTATTAGCGGAAATGGATGCATAGGTTGCATTATTATTATTGCTGCATTATTATTATTATTATTTTTTTTTAAATTAGATCGTACTGTATATAAATATTGGCAAACGTCCTCTAACGTAGTGCGCATTTGTCCAGTTATTTGCTGTACAATTACGTTTTTAATACAATATGGTACATTTTAATGGTTAAGTATTATAGTCTCCCATTTACACCCCATCAGCCCCCCATCCGTCTAACCGTCCACCCATTATGCTCAGCCTGGTCTTTTTGCCATGCATTATTTACTCCGTCTTCCATCTATTCCCTCCTTAAATATATTATTCCTCTCCATCCCCCTGTCTCTACGATGTTCTTCTTTCCATCCTGTCCATACCCGGAAGTGCACCATCATACGAAGTGTGTAGCCTGGAATGAAGTACCCTAGAGGGATTAGGGTGCTAAAGTGGGGCACTAACGTATCCTGATAATCATGTTGTTCATGTTGAAGGGCAGTTCATACAGAGGTCCTGATTCACACTCAGATCAGGTGTGTGTGTCTTTCTCTTTCTATTCATAATCTCCATCATGGACTTTTATATATAAATACAGTACAACCCCAGGATACAGACAGCAGTACTGTTTGTGAGAGCTAGGTGGCGCCGTCTCTCCGACTCACTCTCGGCTTTCTGACAATGCTTAAAGAGAAAAGGGTTAAATTTGTGAAGGAGCTTTATGTTAGGATCCTCCTCGAGGCGTTGAGTTGATATGAAGAGTTTTTCATGAGGGAAAGAGGTGTGAAAAAGAGCCCCCCCCCCCCATCTCCCTCTCTCTCTCTCTCTCTCTCTCTCTCTCTCTCTCTTTCTCTGTGTTTTGCTCTTGCATGCGATTTCCCTTTCATTCTAATCCAAAAGTCAAAGGCTTGAAGGCATGTTCATTTCGAGCAGCGACTCCTAAAGAATCAAATTGAAATCAATTGATTTCAAAATAAAACCTGCACACCTTCAACAAGACGCCGTCATCTAAAACACACGTGTATCTAAAACGTCTGTCGTCTGACACGGTTTTATTTTGGTATAAACATAGTCTTTTTTTTTTTGCATGTACAGTGTCCGGAGTGAATCGAAAGTTTCAAACGGGTCATCTGAATCATTTGAGCAGCTCTGTTTGTTTACTGAATGGCCCAGCGAATAGTGCAGTGATGAATGTAATAAATGAGCTCCGTCTGAATTAAACCTTAATTAGTTGGAGTTGATGAGGAGTAAGTAGACAAGGTCAGACATTTTGTTTGCCGTTACAAAACTTTGGAATTTGGTCGATAGATATTGGGTATACAACACTGCATGAATGGATGGATGGATGGATACATGCGTTGGTGAAGGGATGGAGGGAGGGATGGATTGTTGACTGGGTTGGTGTGTGGATGGGTGCTATGGCGGGTGAATGGATACATTGGTGGGTGGGTTTGTTGATAGACGGATGGAAAGAGTGGAGGGATGGATACATTACCGGGTGGCTGTATGGATGGATCCTTTGGTTGGTTGGATGGATAGATACACTGGTGCGTGAATTGATGAATGGAAACTGGTGGGTTGATTGATGGATTGATACTTTGGTGCATGAATGGATGAATGGATCAGTTAAAGTTAATGAGGAATAATTAACAAAGTTCTGCCATTTACTTTGTTAAACTTTTGGTTGTTGCACTTTGGGTGTTAGAAGTCTGGCTTTCAAGTCTTGGTTTTGTTTGTTATTGGTTGCTATTATTTTGGGTTGGACTTTTGGTTTTTGGACTTGGGCTCAACAATGGACTTGGGTCGTTTTACAGCCAGCTCATGAGCGTGATTTTAATGAGAGACGCGTGCTTGTTCAATGTTGATGTCCAGCTGTTTTGTTGGCAGAACTTTTAGCCGATTCATTTTCTCAACTTTGGGTTGTACTTTAATTGTTGGACTTCAGTTGTTGTTGGTTTGTTGGACTTTTGTTTTGTGTTTTCGTGTTTTTTGTTTTCCTGATGTGCCGTGTCTTCCGAATCTCCCGGGTGTCGATTTCATCTGACCTCAACATTTGCCTTTCGGGATGACCTCATTTGGGCTCTAAAGGCACAGCCAGAGAGCCAGGTACAGCAGTGCATATGTTAATCTCATTACTGTCCGAGGCCACATTACACCCAGGGGAGTTATAATAGCGGACACATCCCTCTCAAACCATGCTGCGTGCTATTTTGAGACCCTGGCAAGGGCCAAGTTCGAAATGTGTCCTCACTCAATGTACACATATCTTATGACAGGCCTGTCTTCAAGCTATACTGGCACCACTAACGACACGTTTCCACCAGAGGCAAGAATGAACCCTGCCGTCTTGGCCCTAATTTAGTTCGGTTCCGTTTCATTCGTATAGCACTTCATGTCAGAAAGGAGCGTTACATAAATCTGGATGTAGATTTAAAAGCCTAATGAGGAAGTCAGGAAGATCTCCCTCACATGGCATGAGGAAGTTAGGGACTATAATAGAAAGGTGACTCTGGTCCCACACCGGTTTGAACTACGACTTTAAACCAGGGAAGTTCAGATAAAACTGATGAAGGTCTTTGGTCTGGATAACAAATGAACAGTTCATGGCATCTTCTAAAAATTTAAGATAGATCTCTCTTAATTTCTAGAAGGATCTATGTTTTGTTGTTTTTGCACAGATGGATTTGATACAGTAGAGATCAGTCATGTACAGTATTTGGTGCTCAATACTCTCCTGCATTTTTTTTGCGTGTCGACTTCCTGTGTGATGCACGACATAGCTGCAAGTCCTGAATGCGCAACAGAAAGTGGAGTTAGAATGAGGAATGATTAGCCTGTGATGTATGAACACACTCACATACACACACAGACCCAGCCATGCTGATGAATGCCTCTCTAGAGGGCAGAAAAGTGTAGAGCGTGTCCACACTTATGATGCTCTCGAGAGAAATCACAGGATGATCTATAGCATGACGGACATGCTACTTCGTCTGAATAAAGCATGAGTGTTGGTGTAGTCGTCGTTAAATGTGGAAATGAGTGAGGGAGAGGATGGGTGATGACCCGCACATTTACTTGGCTCCCAAGTAAATCCTGTTGTTTTACGTTTTTTATTGTATACTTGGAGGGCCGGCCACTTCAGCTAATCTGACTAGACAGACTAGTACTGCTTCCCATGACTCCGTAGATAATTCCTAGACTTTCGCTTCACTTACTGTACATTTGTGGATACATTGGTGTAGGGATGGATGAATAAATGGATACGTGGATGGATGGGTAGATTGGTGGATGGATGGATTGATACATTGGTATATGAGTGGATGGATGGGTAGACTGGTGGATGGATGGATCGATACATTGGTATATGAGTGGATGGATGGGTGAACGGATGGGTAAATGGATGGATGGGTGTATCGATTGATACTGTAGATGTTTCGGTGGATGGATAGATAAATTGGTGTATAGATGGATGGATTGGTTGATTGGTGGATGGATTGATTGATACATTGGTATATGAGTGGATAGATGGGTAGACTGGTGGATGGATGGATTGATACATTGGTATATGAGTGGATGGATGGGTGAACGGATGGGTAAATGGATGGATGGGTGTATCGATTGATACTGTAGATGTTTTGGTGGACGGATAGATAAATTGGTGTATAGATGGATGGATTGGTTGATTGGTGGGTGGATGGATGGATGGATTGATTGATACATTGGTATATGAGTGGATAGATGGGTAGACTGGTGGATGGATGGATCGATACATTGGTATATGAGTGGATGGATGGGTGAACGGATGGGTAAATGGATGGATGGATGTATCGATTGATACTGTAGATGTATTGGTGGACGGATAGATAAATTGGTGTATAGATGGATGGATTGGTTGATTGGTTTGTGAATGTATGGAAGAGTAAATGAATGGAGACACCGATAGATTGAGGTATGAATGGATACCTTATTGTATGAATTAATGGATGGATACACTGGCGCATGAATGGATGGATGGATGAGTACATAGGAGTTTTAATGGATGTATGGATGGATGGTTACATTGGTGAATTAATTGAGACATGGGTAGATTCTTGTATGAATGGATACCTCGTATGAACAGATGGACAGATACTGTACATGGGTGTATGAATGGAGGGATGGATGAGTACACTGGTAGATTGATGGATAGATGGGTAGATTGGTGTATGAATAGATACACTGGTGCACATTGGTTGATGGATTAATGTATCTAGTGGTGGATAAATTCCTTGAAGTTTGCTCCACCCACTTGGATTTTGAGCTGGTTTCCAGTACTCTTCAGCAGTTGGATGGATGGATGGATATGTTAGTTAATGAATTCCTTGACATCTTCGTTATTCACCTTAGCTTTAGGCTTAGCCTTAGAGGAGGAGTCATGGGTCATGGCCAACCACAAGAGGTGGAGTTGAACTGTTTCTTAAGAACTATGATTGCAGTCAAGACGGAATTTGGTGCGCTAATCCGTACTACAAAGATTTCTAATGCATGGATTGGATCGGATGTCCGTGTCCACAGTTCAGGGTATGGACATGAAATGGGAGGCGGGGTGAAGTCCTGATTTCTCAGGATCTCTAAGTGCGATTAAGGTGAATTCTGTCGTGCCAGTCTGTAGGTAGATTTCTAAAGATAAGTTACAGTACAAGATAAACAGCATACATTAATATGTGGTTTCTTTAGCTGGTCGCCGTTGGCTGAGGGTGCTTGGACCCTGCTGATCGCTGCTTTATTATTATTTTAGGAAGCTAATGAAAAAGCTCATCAGCGACACAATGGTCAAATCAGACAGCTTCCTCTGTGTTCTGTGTTGGATTTGCACATTTTTGGCATCAAATCCAGTGTGTGCGTGTGTTTTTTTTTTTTTTTTTTTTTTTTCCCCTCTAAAAAGTGACAAACGAATGTAGCCTAATGAGCTTTAAACCCCCTTGTTAGTTTTCCGCTGTGGAATCACAGCAGATGTGCATGGGACGCATGAAAGAAATCAGATTTGATTTCCTGTCCAAATAAAGCCTTGGAGAAACACAGAGCGACATCTATCCATCCGTCCATCCATTCGGCTCACTCTGATTGCTTCCTTCACTCTCATTTCACTTCATTTCTCTCTCTCTCTCTCTCTCTCTGCATGGGTCTCATCCAGTCCTGTTCAATTTCAGCTTGTTTTTCTTTTGCTGCGGGGGGGAAAAAAAAGTGAACCGGAATCACTTGCGGAGAGCGGCGCAATCTTTCCAACATGATTGATGAGACGTGTTCCTGTCTCGTGTCACTGCCTGTTGTTTTTTTTTATTTTTTTTACTTGATGCAGATTTTTTTTTTACATTTTTTTTAGCGAACCAAAGCTTCCTCTTTTCTCTGTTTATATTCTGGTGTGCTTTTTTTTTATAGTTCATTAAATAGCTTTCTTCTGAAGGCATTTTTAAGGTGATTAGAAGAGAGGAGAGCGGAAAGACAAATGACAGTGTGTGCTAATTTATTAGTAAAGGTGGAATTAATTCATAAGACTGTGGACACACACACACACACACACACACACACACACACACACACGGATAACCTGTCCATGTCGTCTTGACTCATAGAGACAAGCATAACATCATGTTTGACAGCTTCTGATTTCGTTGTCAGATTCAATTTATCCACTGAGGCTTAAGGTTTTCACACACACACACACACACACACACACACCTGTGTGGCCATTTGTGGTCTGCTGTTTGGGTATATAGAGTCAGACTTCAAATGCTGCAGGGATATAGAATGGAGAGATAAACAGATACATCTATCTATCTATACATGTCATCAAAGATGGGTAAAAGAAAACGTTAGATGCATGGACAGATATATAGATGTATGATGGGAGGATATATATTAGAGCAAGTGGTAGTTGGGTAGATAGATGCATGAATTACTGGATACATGAAAAGAATTTGGATATTGTCAATTAATCTATGGGTGATGGATGGATGGATGGATACATTGATGTTTCTATGAATCTAATATTGGATGAATGGATGGATATTATGTAGATGGATGAGTAAATTTTTGGATGGATGGATTGAACCCTTGGTGGATGGATAAATGGATGGATGGATGAATACATTGGTGGAAGGATGGATAGATGTATGTATGGACGGATTGAACCATTGGTGGATGAATGGATAATGTGGTTAATGGATGGACGGATGGATACATTGGTGAATGAATGGATGGATACCGTGGTTATTGGATGCATGGATGGATGGATACATTGGTGGATGTATGGATGTATGGATACATTGGTTAATGGATGCGAATACATTGGTGGATGGATGGACACATGGACGGATGGATGGGTGGATGGATGGATACATTAGTAGATGGAGGAATAGTTGAATCTGTTGATGGATGGATGAACGGATGCTCTGGTTGATGGATGGATGGATGGATGGATACATTGGTTAATGGGTGCGAATACATTGGTGGATGGATGGACACATGGACAGATGGATGAATACATTAGTAGATGGAGGAATAGTTGAATCTGTTGATGGATGGATGAATGGATGCTCTGGTTGATGGATGGATGGATGGATGGATGGATGGATACATTGGTTAATGGGTGCGAATACATTGGTGGATGGATGGACGGATGGATGGATACATTAGTAGATGGAGGAATAGTTGAATCTGTTGATGGATGGATGAATGGGATGCTCTGGTTGATGGTTGGATGGATGGATGGATGGTACATTGGTGGATGTATGTATGGATACCGTGGTTGATGGATGGATGGACGGATGAATACTTTGTTTGATGGATCGATGGATGGATACTGTGGTTAATGGATGCAAATACATTGTTGGATGGATGGACAGATGGACAGATGGATGGGTGGATGGATACATTAGTAGATGAAGGGATCTGTAGATGGATGGATGAATGGATACTATGGGTAATGGATGGATTGATGAATACATTGGTGTAAGGATGGATGGATGGATGGACAGATGGATGGTAGGATCTGTTAGTGGATTAATGGATAATGTGGTTAATGGATGGATGGATGGAGGGATTAATTGATTGATCGATGAGGACCAACAGTAAAATGCCATTACGTTATGAATGATGGCAGGAGAAGTCTGCTGTGTTTTCAATAATGATCTTGTTTTTATTGGTTTCTCTGCTGTGTGTGTGTGTGTGTGTGTGTGTGTGTGTGTGTGTGTGTGTGTGTGTTTATACACAGTATGATGAAGAAAGCACTGCCGTATCTACACTGTTCCATACTGTTTGATCTCTCCGTGCATTTGCACTGGATGTTTTGTTTAGGATTTTCCCGTATTAAGGGAATGTGTGTGTGGTTTTTTTTTTCTCCCTCACAGCTGATAGCAGTGTACGAGGAGACAGAGCTCCAGTCGAGGACATCGGTTAGCCCGGGCGGGAGTGTGGCCTCTGGATACTCGAGTCCCTACGCCTCGGAACCTGAGCTGGGCATCCTGCATCCCTCAGTGGGCACGGAGATCGAGGTCACTTCCAGCACCCTCAAGTCCAGTAGGTTTCATTCTCTACTGCACTTTAACCCCTCTGTGTGTATACCCCAGAGAGGGGGCCACAGATTACGCATGCCAGTCTGTGGGAATGGGCCAGAGTTAGCATAGGGGTCTGAATTGGCACACTGGGGGAGCCGGACAGCGGGTCGGGGGTGGGAGGGTGCAGACTGGAGGGGCGTATTGGAGGGGAGAGGACTGGGTGGGGAAGAGGACTGGGGTCACAGACTGGAGAGTTGGGCTGAGGGCAGATTGGATAGGTGGTCTGCAAGTATGGACTAGGTGGGCGGTCCAGAGAGACAGACTGTGTGTGGGTGTTTAGACTAGAAGTGCAGATTAGAGTCGGGTGAACTGGACGATGAAGACTGGAGAGGTGAGATGGGCTGTGGGCGCAGGTTGGAGAGGTGGACTGGGGTCAGATTGGAGAAATGGACCAGAGGGGGTGGACTAGGGCAGATCGGAGAGATGGACGGGGAAATGGACAGGAAAGGAAATGGACTTTTGTCTTTTTACTTTTCTTTCATTTGGCTTACTTTTTCTTTTCTTCTGTTTGTTTCTTCCCCTCCCCCCTCTTTAACCTACTACCACCCGCGTCATGAAGTTTTTCACTCGGCACATTTCATACGTCCCGCCCTTTATGGTATTATACTTGTGTTTAGCGAGCCGCTTGCTAGCATGACCCCTGAACAACCCTCTCTCAGTCTGAGGTAAAGCTGTGACCCGGGCACGTCTCTAACGCCAGACACCACCTGCCAGTCTTAGACTCCGCCCCCTGCTGAGTAAAAAGGAGGAGGAGCCAACACACAGCCTTAACCACTTTACAGGCTGAATTAATGTCTAATATTTCTCAACAATATCACTTACACCCTCCCCCCCCCCCAACCAACACACAAACACACACACACACACACACACACACACACACACACACACACACACACACACACACACAATTTCAGTTTGGGGGCGATGCCTTCAAGGCCTTTTCTACCGTAGCGAGACTGATTTAATAATAATATTCTTTGTGTGACGTCCCTTTCATCTCAGCTGCTCATACACAGAAACACACACACACACACACACACACACACACACACACACAGCTGGCTTCTATTTGAAGGCCGGTGAAGGGAGCTGGACACGCTTCTTTTATTTGTTCTTTCATTTAATTGAAAAATGACGGAAAGAGTGTGTGTGTGTCTGTTTGGGGTGGGGAGGGAGGTGAGGGCGGCAAATGATGAGGGGGGGGGGGCGTATTTGTAATGTAATGACATCACCGTTGTCAGAGGTGTGATCACACACAGAAACTTGTCAGCTACCCGTGTGTTATTGAAGAGGTGACCGAGTTTTTGAAAACCAGTTTTGTAGCCGCTGTACGTTTTTGAACTCTTCATATCTTTTTAAAACAAAATCTTATGTTGTTGTTGTTGTTAGAAGCAAGCAGTTTTATTGGTTACTGGTTTCATTGTCTCAGAAATTCAATGCCTGATTTAAAAAGTTTTGCCTTTTACTAACAATTCCAGTATAGTTTCTCACAATATTTCCTGTATCGATAAGCAATAATTAGACAAGAGTGGTCGATAAATTGCTTACAAATCATACAATAAAATAAAAATGCATCAGTAGTATAACTGCTTACAAACTTTCCAGTTGGCTAAACATAACAGCATCAATTAGCTTAATCACTTGGTCAATAAAAATAACCGATTTTTTCCCCACAAATTTAACATAAAAAAATTATATTGTTTTGGTCTTGTAGCTACAAAACGCTAGGAATACAGTCGACCCCTGCGAAGTCGCGGTTCACAGTTTCTGGCCTCAGATTTTTCCTTAGAACCGAACTAATAAATGTTCGCGTAATTTCACGTAAAAACCGCAACTATCCTCCGCAATTTTTTATACCTTTTTTTTGTGGCACTTTATAATTTTTCATGTTTAAAGCTAAACGATTAAGAATAATATAATTTACTAATTTTGCAAAGTAAATATCAACGTAAAGTCAGCTAAATTTCCATGTAAAATATAATACTGTATACATTTGTTTAGTACTGTAGAGAGAACACAAAGCAACTGTAGAGGAAAACGCGGCTTGTACTTGCTTGCGACAGTACTGATACCAGAGAAAACACGCTTGCATGAATTTTACAGTACATACAGTATAGAGGTAACATCAGTGTTTTACATTCTAACACTGCGGTAGTAGTAGTAGGAGACACGGCAGTACTGTATGGTACAGTGTACGGGTTTACCTTTACATTCTTATTTTATTCTTTCCCTTATTTGTAAAGGTAATGTATTAAACTTTTTGAGTTTGAAACGAAATTAAAGTATTTTGGGAGCAGATTTATGGTTTCAACTATAAAAACAGGCGTTTACAAGCATTTAACCGCGTCCATAATTCGCATTTTTTTCACAATGCTCTAGGAACGTAACGCTCGCAGATTTCGCAGGGTTACTTCTATTATCGTGACACAAATTTTTATGTTTTTTCTGTCAGAACTTTTCCGTTATAGTTTCTCGCAACTTATTAACAAAAAAATTTGATAAAATTGTCTCTGTATTTCAAAAAATTGCTAGTTTAGCTAGTGTTTTTTTCTTTCTTCTAGCTAGCAGGTGTGTGTGTGTGTGTGTGTGTGTGTGTGTGTGTGTGTGTGTGTGTGTGTATGTGTATGTGTATGTGTATGTGTATGTGTATGTGTGTATATGTGTGTGTATGTGTGTGTATGTGTGTGTATGTGTGTGTATGTGTGTGTGTGTGTGTGTGTGTGTGTGTGTGTATGTATGTGTGTGTGTGTGTGTGTGTGTGTGTAATTGTGCGTTCAGTGCTTTTGTTGGTGTTTATCTGAAATACAGGAACAGCGCTTCTGATGTTCCACCTCCGCTGGCATCTCGACAGAGTCTCTCAGTGGTACGATTAGAGCTGCATCGATCCTAGAGAGATACACACACACACACACACACACACACACACACACACACACACACACACACACACACACACACACACACACACACACACACAGTCATTTCAAAGCTAGACGTCGAAACGGCTGGCTGGAGAACTTCTTCTAGTGAGTGATTGAGGTATCGATTAGCGATAAAGCAGAATTACAGGTTAGCAGATTCAGACACCTTTCAGCTTCTCAGCCCGTCTTTCTCTCTCTCTTTCATTCTCTTTCTCCAGTCTCTCAATCATTCAGATTAGAGTTTCAGCACTGTATTAGCACCGGCTAAAGAATTTAGTATTGACAGACATTGAGCAAAGAGCCAAGGCAGCATGGTGTAATAATTTCACACGCTAAATAATTCTGATTTGTTTTTATTTCTTTTACCGCAGTAATTTTTTTTAGTTAATGAAATTTAGCTCGATTTTAATCTTTCTTTGACTTGATTGAACAAAGCAAACTGAATGAAAATTCTCTGGTCTCTTTGCAAGGTGTCAGGTTTTTTTTTTTTTTTTTTTGCAGCTGTACCTTCAGAAGCTTCAGAAGATCTTCTAGCAAAGAGTTATAAAGTGTTGTGGAGAAAACTCCACCTTTTTAGTAACGAAACATACATAGTTTTTTTATTTTATGTAATTTATAAAATTTGTATTTTATTTATAATAATTTCTTGAGTAGTTAAAATATAATTATTGCGATATTTTATCATAATTATAAAACTGTTACATTATTTTTCATTATTATTATTCATTCTTATTCATTATACGTCATTCATATTATTTAATTATTATTTAATTACAGTTGTTTATTCAATTGTTTATAAACTAGAGTAACAGTTGTTTATTTGAATTACAAAGTAATGAAATTAGAAATAATGTTTTGTCTTCAGGTATTAGAAAAACAACAAAAAATACTTTGTAGTCTCAAGTTGTTAAACAACATTAAAAATACTCTGTAGTATAACACTGTTAAACAAGCAAAAAAAAGCTGTAGTCTTAAATTAAAAAAAAGAAAAATCTTTTTTTTATGAAAAATAAATACTTGTGTAGTCTTACATTGTTAAAAAATAAAAAGAATTTAATGTATTCAAAACTAAATAATATACTATGTGATTAAAAAAAGTTAAATACTAAAAAAATTAAAATAAAATTAACAAGCTTTTAAAAAAAACTATATAATCAGAAACTTGTTAAAATGAAGATAAAAATGTAGTCTCAAACTTTTACAAAATAAATAAACAGGTCAATATAGTCTCAAACTGTTTTTAAAACAAAAAACTGCTCTTAAAATGAAATTAAATTTAATAATACTAAGTAGTCTGAAAAAGTCTAAAGAAATTGAAAAACTTAATATACTGTGTAGTCTCACTGTAAAAAAAATGCTATAGCTTTTCAATCTGTTAAAAATAAAAATAAATAAATACTTTAAAGTCTCAATCTAAAAAAACATCGAAAAAGTTTTTAAAATTCTTTTAAAAAAAAAAAGAAAAGAAAAAAACTTTGTAGTTTTAAGCATTAAGGGAAAAAAAAAAACCCAACTAAAAACTTTAGCCTGTGGCCCTGGTAGGACTTTTATCTCTCTCACGTTCAGTTTTTACTCCCCTCACTTTCTCTCCTGCGTGACACTGCTCGCTTTGTTCCTCCTGAGGGTTGGTGGAGAAGTTGATTACAGGCTGCCGATGGCGTTGATTATAACTCTGAAGCTGAGTCTCTCTGAGGGTCACATGATTACGGGCTGCCGCCGCAGTTTCCTGCATTTCCTCGGCGCTCTGCTAGGGTGGGCCGAAATGTCAAACTGTACCAGCTCTACAGGTCACTGGGTGAATCTGAGTTCATAACCATTACATTCTTTTTGTTAAAGATCGTTACTCGATGTACTGTACAGGAGTAGAAGAAAACGTGTTTTTCTCAGAGCCGGATTTTACCAGGAAGACCTGCGATTAAACACGTGCTGCGTAGCGTGCATCAGCAATCCACGCTTGGAGAGAAACCAGGCTCGTGGACATACAGTAAATGACCCAACAGTGGAGTGAGGACATTTCTCTTTCCATAAGAATGCTTTGCTGCTAGCGCGTGTGTAGCTGTGCAGCGGGTCTGCTGCGCTCCCATTGGTGGACTTTAGGTGAAATTGTGTATGTTTGACATTGTCGAGACCGCAATGAATCTCCGTAGTAAAGAAGTGTTTAAATAAACGAAGAGACGAGAGAAAAGGTAAAGAGAAATTAAAGTAAGAAGGATGAAAAGAGAATATGTGAAAATAAACAATAACAAAAAAAGATGATGAGAAAAGAAAAAATTAAGAAAAGAAAATATAAGAAAGATAAGAAAAAGAATAAGATAAGCAGAAGAAAGAAAAGCAGAAGGACAACAATAAAAACAAGAACAGGGCAAAGAAAGATGGAAAAAACAAAAACAAAGACACTGAAAAAAACAAAACAAAAAAAAGATAAAAAAAAAAAAAGGAGAAATAACACGAACAAAAAGAAAAACAAGACAAAACAACGAGAGACATAATATATAAACATAAACAAAAGGAAATAATTAGTAGACATTGAAAGCAATAATAGATTTTATTAATATTATTATTATTAGTAGTAGTAGTAGTGATACGTGCTAGGATTGGAGTCCTTGTCGTGGTTTTGTGGTTGATTTAATAAAAATAAAAATAAATCAGTGATGCAACTGAATGCAGTTTTATGCTGAATACGTTTAAACGATCTCTCCTGAGGACATGGTGGTGCGCTCCAAGCCCGGAGATGTGAACAGATGCTCCTCAGAGATAAGAGTTCTGCGCGGTCAGCAGCGGCACGGCGAGTCCGGCACTTTAGTTTCTCCTCGAACTCCGTAAAGGTCACGGTCACCTGTGGAAACGCGGCTGACGCAGCAGAAACGCGGACACAGCGCTGATCTAACGCCATCACGCTGCGTCTTCTACTGCCAGCTTCTCCTGGACACCAGCGGCTGATTAATGGCCTTCTGTCCTCTCCGTCCTCTTGGTCCTCACGCCACTTCCTGTTTCTGTACAATTTACAAAATCAGCCCATAGACTGAGAGAAATACAGCGATATGATTGCAAGTGTCATAAATTGTCATAAATGTTTTCACATCTGCTTTTAATAAGATGATCATTTTTTATTTACATTTTTTATTACAGATCGATCAATTTGATTTGAATCTTTAATATCATAAACTAGCATTTGGTACATTCTTTTATTACATAGATTTTTTTCACGTTATTATACTGTGTGTATTTATTTTAATATTTTTTTTATTATTTAAATTAATGCAGATTAAATCGGATGCAGATGATTTTGTTAAAATGTGTATTTAAAACTGTACTTATTTTATTTTTTATTGTTATTGCTTATTGTTTTACTTTTATGCTTTTAATTACTACAAACTGTTTGGAATTAGGATAAGAAAGCATTTTTTCCTTTTTGATTATAAATTAATGTATTAATATTAAGTTATTATTTATTTTAATGCATCATTTAATTCTTTACAAAACTTCAGCTCCTTTTAAATTAATTTAATTCGTACTTTTTAAAATATATACTTTAGATTTTTTTATTTTCTGACACTTTTGTGCCTTAAATATTTTATTCTTCTCGGGTGTCACAACGTTTAGACATACTGTAGTCCAAGTTTTCCTTAGTAAAATTGAAAATAATTAAAGTTAATTGTTATTTTTTTCTCATTTTTTTCAGTTTTTCATGTTGAACATTGGATCAGCTGCTTCCAGTTAGATTATACAAAGTGTATATATTATTTATATTAAAGATAGTTTTCTGCAATATTTGCAATAACGAAAATGTAAATTTTTGAATGCATCAGTGAATCAGTTGTGAGGAATCTAAGTGACGTCTGTAGAAGTCCACATTAAACTGAGTCACTGAATCAAATCTAATGCACCTATAGGAAGTCCACTGTGGAGAGAAATGTTGAAGTGAATCAGTTAATCGACTCTAATGAGTTAGTTCATCTGTTGTGAAGAACTTAACTCGAGTGATTGAGTGAAGACGTGATGAACCTGTGTGAGGGCACTGATGAGCGGTGTGTTGAGCGGTTGTTCAGCTGATCTGTGTTTCTCCGACAGACACGCCGCTGCTGGTCAGGTGCAGCAGTGACCTGATGCTGTCGCGAACGCTGGACTACGGGAGTCGAGATACCGAAAAAAACAACAACCGACCAGCGCCAACGGTCAGTGTTTCACAACTCTTTATTTTCTACATTCTACATCAATACTGGGGATTTCAAAACTATGAAAAAACAAGATACGGCATTGGATAATTAGGTAACGACAACAATGACAACAGCAGCAGTCAGTTGTTATTTTAAGACATGAAGGTCAGCCTTTCTGGATAAGAAACCTTTAGGTTTTACCTCAGAGGCTCCACCCACAGTAAGAAATCTTTTAGGTTTTACCTCAGAAGCTCCACCCACAGTAAGAAACATTTATTTTTTACCTCAGAGGCTCCACCCACAGTAAGAAACTTTTTTATTTGACCTCAGAGGCACAACCCACAGTAAGAAACTTTTATTTTTTTTACCTCAGAGGCTCCACCCACAGGAAAACTTTTTGATTTGACCTCAAAGGCTCCACTCACAGTAAGAAACTTTTTTATTTTACCTCAGAGGCTCCACCTACAGTAAGAAACATTTATTTTTTTACCTCAGAGGCTCCACCCACAGTAAGAAACTTTTTATTTTTTACCTCAGAGGCTCCACCCACAGTAAAACATTTATTTTTTACCTCAGAGGCTCCACCCACAGTAAGAAACTTTTATTTTTTACCTCAGAGGCTCCACCTACAGTAAGAAACTTTTTTTATTTGACCTCAGAGGCACAACCCACAGTAAGAAACATTTATTTTTTTTTACCTCAGAAGCTCCACCCACAGTAAGAAACATTTTTTTTTTTTTACCTCAGAAGCTCCACCCACAGTAAGAAACATTTATTTTTTACCTCAGAGGCTCCACCCACAGTAAGAAACATTTATTTTTTACCTCAGAGGCTCCACCCACAGTAAGAAACATTCATTTTTTACCTCAGAGGCTCCACCCACAGTAAGAAACATTTATTTTTTACCTCAGAGGCTCCACCCACAGTAAGAAACTTTTTTTATTTGACCTCAGAGGCTCCACCCACAGTAAGAAACATTTATTTCTTACCTCAGAGGCTCCACCCACAGTAAGAAACTTTTTTTATTTGACCTCAGAGGCACAACCCACAGTAAGAAACTTTTATTTTTTTTACCTCAGAGGCTCCACCCACAGGAAAACTTTTTGATTTGACCTCAAAGGCTCCACCCACAGTAAGAAACTTTTTTATTTTACCTCAGAGGCTCCACCTACAGTAAGAAACATTTATTTTTTACCTCAGAGGCTCCACCCACAGTAAGAAACTTTTTATTTTTTACCTCAGAGGCTCCACCCACAGTAAGAAACTTTTTTATTTTTTACCTCAGAGGCTCCACCTACAGTAAGAAACTTTTTTTATTTGACCTCAGAGGCACAACCCACAGTAAGAAACATTTATTTTTTTTACCTCAGAAGCTCCACCCACAGTAAGAAACATTTATTTTTTTTACCTCAGAAGCTCCACCCACAGTAAGAAACATTTATTTTTTACCTCAGAGGCTCCACCCACAGTAAGAAACATTTATTTTTTACCTCAGAGGCTCCACCCACAGTAAGAAACATTCATTTTTTACCTCAGAGGCTCCACCCACAGTAAGAAACTTTTATTTTTTTTACCTCAGAGGCTCCACCCACAGGAAAACTTTTTGATTTGACCTCAAAGGCTCCACCCACAGTAAGAAACTTTTTTATTTTACCTCAGAGGCTCCACCTACAGTAAGAAACTTTTTTTATTTGACCTCAGAGGCTCCACCCACAGTAAGAAACATTTATTTCTTACCTCAGAGGCTCCACCCACAGTAAGAAACATTTTTTATTTGACCTCAGAGGCTCCACCCACAGTAAGAAACTTTTTTTATTTGATCTCAGAGGCACAACCCACTGTAAGAAACTTTTTTTATTTGATCTCAGAGGCTCCACTCACAGTAAGAAACTTAAATTTTTTACCTCAGAGGCTCCACCCACAATTAAGAACTTTTTTTTTTTTTTTTAACCTCAGAAGCACAACCCACAGGAAAATTTCCTTTTTTAATCTTAGAGGCTCAAAAAGACTCACCCAACACAAAAAGAATGATTGCTTTTTTAATTATTATTTTTTAAAATAATAATATAAATTTTTTAAATAAGTGTTTTTACACCCCATTGGCTTTGGGGGAAAAAAATACCTCAGCCACCTCATTGGCTCCGCCCACATGAGAAAAAAGTCTCTTGTGAGCCGTAGTGGCTCCACCCAGAAGTCTTTTGTGCACCTGAGAGGCTCCGCCCATATTTTTCAGAGTAATTTTTAAAGAACTGAACATGCAGGTTTTTAAAGAGTTATTTATTTATCATGACTAGTAAGGCGTTATTAGAAAAGCCAGGATCTTTTCCTCACCTTATTATGACAGCAAATGTTTAATTATATATTTGTGTCTTATATATTTATGACACAATGATCAACTTCAGAACGCTCTTGCAGTGACTTCGCTTCCTCACACCTCTCTGTGGTTGGTTAGTTTTCCTGAACAGCACGACACACACACACACACACACACACACACACACACACTCACACACACTGTAATGAGATTTCTGAGTTTATTTATTTATTTATTTTACAGCAGGTGTGTACATATCTGTTCCGGTGACGGAAATCCATTTCTTTTTTCATTCTCTCACTATGAAGCGTGTGCTTCTTTCACCTCTCATATAAGTATTAGAATTTCTTTTGTCATAGGTTGTCTTTTTCTGTGTGTGTGTGTGTGTGTGTGTGTGTGTGTGTGTGTGGTCAGGAGATTGTATTTGTTGTTTTGTTTGAGCTTTTATATTGTATTTTGCCTCTCACACCTGAGGCCCCTCTCTCTCTCTCTCTCTCTCTCTCTCTCTCTCTCTCTCTCTCTCTCTCACACACACTCACACACACACACACACACACACACACACACACACACACACACACGCGCGCACACACATGCGCACACACAAATTTCTCTGAGTTTAATTCGTTTCTTTTCTTCTCTTTCATTTGTCTCTGGTTTGTCAGATTTTTTTACACTCCATCTGCTAACACCCACACCCACACCCACACCCACACACACACACACAAACGCTCGCCTTCTCATTCAAAATAAAAAGAATATACACTGTATATATTTTTTGTATTTAACAGTTACACATCTGCATACAGCTGTTTAGTTTAGCTCTTGTGTGTGTGTGTGTGTGTTTTATATCACAGCATTTGTTGTTGTAATTTCGTCCCCTATGGCACGTTTTTATCCGGTTATAGTTACAGTGTTTCAGCTCGCAATCTCGTCCTGTTTCTATACGAGCTGAGTGCGCGGGAGTAATAAAGGGTGTACGGACGCGCGATAACAATAAGAGCGCGGAAGCATGTGACCTAGCGGGGGATAATCGCATAACTGTCTCTAATTCGGGTCACTGTGTGTGTGTGTGTTAACAGGGAGCTGGCCATGGGCTTACAGTGAAGAGTGTAAATATGGATACTTCAAAAGAAGACATGATGACCAACAGGAGGAACAACAATAACAACAGCAGCAGCAGGTGTGTGTTATTATTATTATTATTATTATTATTATTATTATTATTAGTAGTAGTAGTAGTAGTAGTAGTAGTATTAATAGTTATTTTTAAATTCCAAGCTGAAGGTCTGCTGTGTTTCCTGGATCGCTTTTGAGGAACATCTTAATAAAAGCGAACTTTTCTATCTTTTGTTCAAACCTGAGACCCCAGGGAAGCGCACGGTTCTGAGGGGGTGATGACTCCGCCCGCCCCCCCACAGGCCCCCACCCCCCCATGGAACACACACACTCGTTTAACAACCACACGATTCTTCCTCCCTCCAGGATTCATGACACCTCACTTAAACCTCTTACTGTTTGTTATTTATGTTGTTATTGCAGAAAGTGACATTTGAAAATACGATTATTTTTTAAAATACCTTTAAAGCATGAGGCTAAAATCAAATCGAGGTAAATGCTAACGAAATTAATTCCTGATCACGACTACGTTTCTTCCGACTGTAAAGACCTTCCTGTAAGTAAATAACCAAAACTGAATTTCTGTGGCAAATGCAGACGTGTTTATCTGAAGGTTGTGCTCGAGCAGAACGTGGTTACACGGTTATATTTATAATGTTTTTTTTTTAGTCCAGATTGCTCCAGGAATAGAATGTCACACACTTTCGAAGCACTTTTATTTAAACAAACATCATCCGCAAAAGGGCGCGACCTCTGGGTCTGGAAAATAAAACCAAAGTGGAAGTGCCAAAACCTGCAGTTCCTCAAATGACCACTAGAAGTCAATCCCAGTAGAGGCCCAATGCTCAAAATGCTAAAATGCTCAATCCGTTACCTGTCTGCTATGCAGCACTTTAGCTAACCAGCTAACTGGAAACGTTGTAGTTTAACTTACTGCAAGAAATGTAGGAGTTGACACAGGACAGAGTTCAAGCAAATGCAAAGTAGCGTTAGCATATGAATTAACATTAGCCACCTTAGTATTTTAGATGAGGTAAAGCTAGCTAGCGTGTGGTAACTAGCTTCGGCTGCATTCTGTATAACGGCGACCGTTTTTCACTTTCACTTTCTCAATCAATAAAAACAATCTGATTCAAATAAATAGCCAGAATATTTTACACATTTTTAATTGTGTCAAAATGTTTGATGTATTTTTTTTACATGTATCTGTGTTTTTGAAATATATAGATATTTGTCATTATTTTCTATTTATTTATTTATTTATTTATTTTTTGGATGCAAAAACATTCAAAAGTAAAAAAAAAAAAAAACATAAAAATAAAAAGTAAAAAAAAAGAAGCTGCTATAATAAGTAGTCAAGAAAAATTTATAAATTTGAATAACATGGCTATTAATTCACTAGGAATAAAAAAATATTAATAATATTTTACATTTAGGTTAGTTACCAATTCCTTGTGTTCCTTGTAAACTTTTTCTGTGTCTTGCGTAGGATCAGAATACGCGGCTATGAATTGTTGAAATAGTGAAACCCAAAAGATGCAGGTGTTTCGAACTCACTAATATTCTTGCTATACTCGCTAGAAGCTCCGCCCCCTACCACACATCTCACTCCACACAACGCTCCATTAGACGTTTTCAACTAGTAAGATGCAGCGTCGCTTTCTGTCACGTTAAACTGAGAACGGTTTAAGTTTAAGGTGAAAAAAAAAATCTGTCAAATTATATTCCACATAGCAAACAATAGACATGTATGTAGCTAACAATAGCTAACCGTATTTATTAGCGCACACGAAACAAACAATCAGAAGTTGTCCGTCTGCTTAATGCAAAATGTTCTGTTAGCGATAAATATACAGTAGTAGAGTAGATTTGTATCTGTCCAAACCATTATGTTAAAAAAAGAAATAAAAAAAACCCGCCATTCAAAAGTAAATGATTCCAAAATGAGTCCATGCTGCAATCAGGGTGTATAGTATGTTAGACACTGAGTCTGTTGCCATGGTTACAGGACATGTGGCAGTTCTTATCGCAGGTCATGTGACCCTCCTTTTCTCCATAAGAGTTATCTCTTTTGCTACTCTTCACTGGCTCTGTCAATCAGTATTCCACACACACACACACACACACACACACACACACACACATGCCCACCTCATTTACCGGCTGAACTGGCACCAACTCATCCTTCTACATCACCTTATCTGATGTGGCAAAGGAGGAGGCCTGAACAGTCGGGAAGCATCGCGGCTTCAAGAGCATGACGTCTGATTAGCGTCTCCGCCGGACTTGTGTGTCCGCCTTGGTGTGTTTGTGTATCTGTGTGTTATGATGCTTGAAAAAAAGGATAACTGTGACCCGCCAAGCTGAAACGAGCTCACTACCATTTGTGGTTTTGTTTGTAGTCGTCTTTAAAATTTTATTGACACATTTATTGTTGTTTCTGCAGCTCGTCCACAGGGGATAATCCGACAAACAGTCCCTGTAAATGAAGGAATGATGAATTAAGGTTTAGGGTTCAGGGTGGGGGAAAGGATTTATGGTTAGGCATAGGGTTTAGGATTAGGGTAAGGTAGGAGTAAAGGTCTAGGTTTCAGCTTTACACAATCATAATTGTGTAAGTTAGTATGAAATGTGAATGTGTATGAATCAAAAAGTTCAGTGTTTAGCGTAGGGCTTACAGTAAGGTTAGGTTTGTGTTTAAGGTGTAGAGTTTAAAGGGCAGGTTTTGAGTTAGGGAGTAGAATTAGGGGTTGGGCTTATAGTTAGGATTTGGATTTAGCGTTCTAGTTGGGGTCAGTGGTTAGGGTTTAGGTTGTGTTTGGTTTTTATTAGTGGTGCTCCGATTGATCGGTCGGCGATCATAATCGGCCGATAATAGCTTTGGGAAGTTTGATCTGCAGTCTCTATAATGGCCGATATAGAAAAGCCAGAAAGATCAGATGACGCAAAACTCACGAGATTATTGTTTTTTTGCGCGCTGCTAAAATGGCTTCACCGGTCTGGCAGTTCTATGTGTTGTGTGAAAAAAAAACAAGACATTAGCAATCGGCAACCTGTGTAACAAGACAATTCCTTGAGGCGGGAAGCAGCCAAAGCATTTTAACACCACGAACCTCATCAGACATTTGAAGGTTGGTCACGTAAAGGAACACGAGCAGTTTTCAGAGCAGTTGGCTCGCGCTAAGAGAGCGGGAGAGCTCAGCAACTCGCGCGCCGCCACTCACTTAGCTGTCGGTAATACCTCTATCTCACTTACACAGTTTCGCGCGGTGGCCGTAAGCATGATTGACATTCACGAAGCACTTGATTTACATTGTTGTTGGATATAGTTTAACAAATAATGATATTTAAAGTTAAGGTTGATGAGGCTTCGAGTCGACCGGGCAGTCGGTGATCAGTATCGGTATCGGCCGATACAGCTTCTAGTGAGCTGAGATCGGTGTTCGGCCCCAAAAATTCTGATCGGAGCACCCCTAGTGTTTACGGGAGGAGTCTTCATCATCGGACATGAAGCTGTTACAATGGTGCAGGTATGACTGTTTGTAGCCGCTGTAGCATAGATCTAAAGTAAATTAGCATGTGCGCTAATCCAAACACTGCAGTTCTTGTACACTTGCTTCAACTAGTTAACGCAATTTGTTTCAGCCTTCTAGATTTAAAAGTCGAATCACAGAGTGATGCTTTAATCAGGAAATAAGCGAAACTTTAATACTTAGTTACCATAGAAACAACTGTGAAGCAGATCGATGTCTCTAGAGGATGGAGTACACTTTTAAAAGCTAAGCTAGCTAGATTTTGAAAGCTGCTAGTAATTGACAGAACCGCTAAATGCTAAATGTTTTGCTCTTTCAACTTTGAGTCTTTAAAGCGTCTTTTACTTCCTGATTTATTTGTTCCACTGAGAAACGTTTTTTTTTTTTTCCTCCGACAGAATGACGAACAACGTTGGGATCGTTTAGCTCGCGAATACACACAGCCTGTTGCAGCGTCCCTGCTAACACCACGAGGACGTTAAGTTTGACTACTGATTCTTGAGTGTGAAACTTTAACCGTTTACCGTGTAAACTTTAACATGTTCCTGTGGAACATCGTGGAAGGAGCTTCACTTGGGATTTACTCCAGAGTTCCTCACAGCCTCCAGGAAACAGAAGAGTCGGCCGAGACCCGTGTCTGACCAGGGCCGCCGTTTCCCATGTGTTGTCGTGCTGCTTGTTTGAGAAATCCCAGTGGTATTTTTTCTTTTTTGACACAGATGGACCGTTTCACGTAAACCCTCCACCACCACCTCCATCTGACTTCTCTCTCTCTCTCTCTCTCTTTTTCCCCCTTTTTTTTTCTTCTTCTCCTAGTTCATGTTGTTATTGAAGTAAGAGATGCAGGTAGGCACTTGTGCCTCTGGCGCTGTGTGTAAAACAAGTGCACACAAATACACACACACACACACACACACACACACACACACACACACACACACACACAGAACAACGAGAGTGGTTGCAGTACCTCTCAGATTATTTGTTTGGCCATTAATGCTAACCCTGAGGACACGAGCGCAAAATGGATTTGAAGTCTGCGTGGACAGGAGTACAAGGTCCAATAGGAGTGTGTGTATATGTGTGTGTATGTAGGGTAATATATATATATATATATATATATATATATATATATATATATATATATATATATGTGTGTGTGTTCGAGCATGAACGCGAGGCTGTATTTCATTTTTTTTTCTCCCTTATAACTTTCTTTGATACTCTCTCTAACCGGGTTACAGTGTTTCTAGAGTTCTTCACAACCCAGAGTCATGCTTTATTATTATTATTTTTATTATTATTATTATTATTATTATTATTATTATTTTTGATCTTATCTCATTCATCAGATTTTCTTTTCAAACAAAAAAGAAAAAAAAAAACAACCTTCTTGTATAAATCCACCGTACACCAAATAGCCTCAAAACCGTAATCCACTCTGTCTCACCTTAAACAAACACTGTCTGTCAATCAGTACAATACGGGCAGGGTCTCTTTTCACATGACCACGCCCCCTCCCACTCAGGCTCGTTTGCGAGTTGTGAGGACTCGGCACATATGCTGTGACGTTTTAGACAACCGTCTCTTCGAAGAAAGAAAAAAAGAAGTTCTGTTGAATCAGTGAAGACATTTCTAGCTCTGGGACGAACACTTTCCTTTTGATCTTTTATTTTCTTTCTGAACATGTGGATGTACGTTGGGGCACAGTCCACTGCAGTAATGCATGTCATCCAGTCACTGGGTACGAGTGTGTGTGTGTGTGTGTGTGTGTGTGTGTGTTGTGCAGTTCTTGGCTGGGAGCGCAGCAGGCAAGCAGGAGGTCAGTGAGGCAGATCGCTTCTGTTAAATGATCCAAGAAGGAGTTAATGGAGCACAGTGATAGCTGCTTGCCCTCTGGGTGTGCGTCCACGTGTGTGTGTGTGTGTGAGTGATTGATACTGATAGAAAATTACTACAGTCCTCAGATCTCATTTCACTTCTGACTGAGATTCTGACTGAAGCCCAGAGTGTGGAGCGCTTCATCGGGAACGCCGCGCAAATCTCGGGCAGTCGGGATGCTGTTAGGACTGTCCTGGAATTCCGAACACGTCATCCCGCGCATCCGCGTTAATTACGAGACTCTAGAGGGGCACTTTGAACATGTTATAGTCTTGTGGTGACGTTTGGCCCGGTGATGGAGTCTCAGCTATTGACCCTGCCATTCTGGTCTCCATACGCAATAATAGCTGACCTAGCCGGTGTGTAGGGTCAGGCGAGTCTGTCCCAGGGAGATCGGACCACGAGGCAGTGGTGGGGGGGACGCCTTAGATAAAGGTCTCAACCTACAGTAAGTGACACACACATACACACACACACACCTGATTATACACTTTGGGGACAACAAGGGGCTGTTTGATGATCAAAGCTGCCAGTGTTATGGTCTTGAGCAAAGTCCTCAATTATCAATAAAGACATGTATTGTACATGTAAAACTGGAGATGGAGTGCAGGTGAAGAGTACTTGGAGAGGAAAACTTTACCAAGAACACACCGGACAAAACTCGGAGTTGTCAGAGGCGATATTCGAACCAGTTCGGAGGTGGAGGTGCGAGGCGACAGCGCTAAACGTTAAGACGTAAACAAATCGAAGAAGTTTCTCAGCAGCGCCTTACAGACTTTGGATTTGTGTGTGCGTTCTGTCTACGTTCCACCACTAGGGGGTGCTCCGACTCACATTTCACAAAAACCGCTTCGAACTTTTGATGCTTCATCGTCATTCCCGAGTCGTCACAAATCTTCACGATTTTCCAAACAGATGTCAAACTCTCTCTGTTCTCTCTTTCTCTCTCTCTCTGGTGTTTGAACTTCAGGATCAATGTCTTCATGATGGAGATTAATTCCCGCTAGTCCTCATAAGGGCATTGTACAAGAATTTACACACACACACTGTATTATAAAAGTAGTTGAGAGAAAATGTCAAAGACATTCAGGTCTCTGGGTGCCTCTTCAGAAACAGGAAGTATTGACATGTCGCCTAGGGAACAAGTGGCAATGAAAAAAAAAAAAAAACGTGCTTGTGTGCCATAATCACTGCAGGGGTGTACAAACTTTTGCCTCATTCACTTTTTTGTTTCCGCAGCAGACTCACCAGAACGGTGGACATTTCAGGGAACACGGGACCTCTAGGAATTAAAGTCGTACCTTATCTTTCATCACTGAGTGGACGGTACGTATACACACAGACACACACACACACACACACACACACACACACACACACACACACACACACACTGTCAGGAGGGAAACATCGGACGTGAAACAAAGAGATGCAAAAGGTCAAAACCGCGAGTGTGTTTTTGTGTGTTGGACAAATAATACACGCGCCAGACGTGACAGGAAGTGACCATCGGGGTGGAAGGTGTCTCACTTCCTGTTGTGGCTGGTGTGTGTCTGTGTATGTGTATGTGTATGTGTGTGTGTGTGTGTGTGTGTGTGTGTGTGTTTTCCCTCATGGCTTGTTCAAGGAATACTTCTGTTCTTATCTCGACATCATTCATCTTCATTCTTTCGTTTTTTTTTTTTTTTTAAACACTTCAGGGAGAAAATGTGTTCCGTGACCTTTTTGATCTCTTGTAGAAGCTGGGCGCACATGTGCACAGAAATATTGGCACCCTCAGTAGACATAAGGCAATAAGATGTTTAAAAATAAATAAATAAAAAAATAGAGGGGCGGAGGGGGAGTTAACTTCAATAAATAAATAAATAAATAATAACTTTTTACACAGATATATACATGCTAAAATTAATGACACCCCGAGAAAGTTTACTTTTATTTTTTTTTTTACTAAGTAGCCATGAATTGATAAGGGTGCCAATACTTTTGAAAAGAGGCGTTTTGTAGAAACACAAAGCAGAGTTCCAACCCAAACGTATTCCTTTTCTGATGTTTTTTGTGACACTCTGTGTGTGTGTGTGTATGTGTATGTGTGTGTGTGTGTGTGTGTGTGTGTGTGTGTGTGTGTGTGTGTGTGTGTGTTGTAGTTCACTGGGCCTCCATGTGAAAGGCATCGAGGAGAACAGTCGCACCAACAGAGAGAGACTCTTCGAGGAGGACGAGTGCATCGTGAAGATCAACGACACCGAGCTCATGGACAACTCCTTCGCTCAGTACGAACCCTCACCCTCCTCACCCTCCTCATCGTCTCTCTGTCGCTCTTTCCAGCGGGCTCTCGCTCTGTCCCGTCGTTCACGGCTCGTCTTGAGTCTTCTGGCGGAGCGTCGGGTTCTCACCCCGCGTCTCGCCATTCAGCACCGTTAACTTTCACAACTTTCATGTCTGAGTTCCTGAGCGACTGTAAGAGAGAGTTATAGATTTATAATATCACTTTATTATGTCAATCAAAAAGCATTAAAACGTCAAACTGTTGCTCGTTATATCGTAACCACAGAGACAGAGAGAGAAAGAAAGGGATGAAATTTTTCCTCTTTTGTCGTCTCTGCTCCTCTCCTGATTTCATTTCGTTCCCGCTCTTCGTCTCCTCTTCTTACTTCTCTTCTCATCTTCTTCTTATTTTTTTTCCTGTTTACTCCTCTTCTCTTCTTTCTGCTTCTCTTCTCTTCTCTTTCCATCTCTCTCTCCTCCTCTCCTCCTGACGGTGCTGCTCTTCCTCTCCTCAGGTCTCAGGAGATGTTCCGACAGGCCATGTCGTCTCCGGTCGTGAGGTTGGAGGTCCTCCCCGTGTCCAACAAGCTCCAGTACGAGAAGAGCCTCATCAGCCAGCTCTTCAGCGGCATCGACTCCGCCCACTCGGCCGTCCCCAAACCCAAGAGTCCCTTCGTGCTCCGGAAGGCCGACGTCAGACCCTCTGACCCCGCCCCATCCGTGACCCCGCCTCTGAGGGAGGAGGCCGCGGTGAGACGCAGCCCCGTCGCGGCGGACCGTCGTGAGCAAACCCCGCCTCTTCTCGTCAGTGCCTCGCCCACACCCAGGAGTCGCAGCGACAGCCCCGCCTACACGGGAAACCCCGCCCTTATAGCGCTACCGAACGGCAACAAGAAAACTGGCAAGAAGATGATCAATTTAACAAAAGGTGCGCGTGAGAGTGTGAGGAAACACAGCTAATGTCTCCTCCTCTGTCTGTCTGACTTTCTGTCTTTCTCTTTATCTGTCTCTCTTCCCTGTCTGTAAGTCTGCCTGTCTCTCATTCTCGTTCCCATTTCACTGCCTTGCTATCTGTCTGTCTGTAATTTTTCTCTCTTCCGCTTTCCGCTTCTCTTAGCTGTCTGTCTGTCTGTCTCACTATTTATCCTGTCTGTCTCTTTTTAGTTCTCTCTCTCTCTCTCTCTCTGTTCTCATGTTGTTTTGTCTCCTCTGGTTCTGTTTATTTTTATTTTTTTTCTCATCTTGTTAATATTGTGTGTGTGTGTGGTCTCTCTTGCTGCGTTTGAACTTTTCCCCTTTCATGCGTCTCTTGTCTCTCCTCCTCGACTTTACTGTTGTGTCTCCTTTCCTGCTTTCTTTTTCGTTCTCACCTTATCTGGTATTTTAGTCGTCTCTTTTCCTGTTATATCTCATCCTTCCTTCCTTCCTTCCTTCACTTCTCTTCTTGTCTTATGTGGTGTCTTCTTCTTCTGTTGTACTTTCTTTATTTCTCTTTTTTTTTCCTCTTTCCTCTTCTTTTCTTTCCTCTGTCTTCTCTCCGTCCCTGTGATTGGCAGCTGCTCCAGGTGTTAAACTTTAATGAAAGTCAGTCAGGTGCTCTGCTGGGAGACGGGATTTCATCATTCGCCGTCTTTAGTATGCTGGAGCTCTTTCTATCCTCTGTAACATCTTTCAGTCGTGACTGTGTGTGTGGTGGAGAGAGAGAGAGAGAGAGAGAGAGAGAAGAAAAGACAGACGGACAGACAGCTATAGTAACTCGTACGTGAGGAGGGCGGAGCCTCGTCATCCCTATAGTTCTGCTCACAGTGTCTTGCTCCTCCTGGTCGCTGTCTCTCTCTGTCTCTCTCTGTCCGTTTCCCTTCACTCCGCGACGTGCTGGCGTGTGAAATTAAAGTGCGGACCCGTTTAATCCTCATAAGGAAATGTTTATTAGTGAGGGTTCGGGTCTAGCTGAGAGCTCACACGCTCTTATCCTCTGAAAGCCGAGGCGTCCTGGGGTCCGGCTCGCCCTCACGCGTCAGCGCGGAAAAGATTAAAACGTTAACGTTACTCGTTTTTTACGTTAAAAAAACCCAAAAAAACAAGAAGTGTCATGTAGGACAAAACCAGGTTTCAGAGATCAAAACACACAAGACTATAAAACTGTTGCTGATTTCGTTTGTTAGAACGCGCTTTTAAAACAAAACAAAACGTGACAAAAACAAAACGCGCTATTGTTCGTGTTAGCGCTGGCGTGACGACGCGTTTTCACTTCCTATAATGAAACCTCAACTAGCGGCCAGAAGCGACGTTTTATTATTTTTTCTTCTCTTCTTTTAAAAATAGATAATTTTTTTTTTTACGTAGAAATTTACATCACAAAAAATTATCTCACGAAAAAAAAAATCTTAGTTACGTAGCTAAAACTTAACAATGCTGACAATCTTGAAAATTTGTGTCCATCCTCAGCACAGAATTCTGAATCGAAACGGCTGTGTAAGAAATCCGCCGTAAAGTAGCACTTCTTTCATTTTTAAAACTCGTTTATCTCATTGTTAATTTATAAGTAATCTGAAATGCAAATCTATGAACTTAAACTCTTAAGTTTATTACGCAAGTTCGGATGAAAGACCAGTTGAAGCGGGGAGACGGACAGCGTCTCACTCCTAGTGACCGGACAGGACGAACCCTTCTTACCTCGGGAACTAGTCAGTCAGTCAGTCTGTCTCCGTCTGTCTCTTTTTCCAGCTGTCTTTCTTATTCTCTCTCTCTCTCTCTCTCTCTCTCTATTTCTTGGTCTGTTTGTCTGTCTATCTGTCCATCTCTCTATCTGTCTCCCTCAATCTCTCTAAGTCTGCCTGTCAATCTCTCTATTTGTCTGTCTCTCTCTATCTCTTTGTCTGTCTGTTTCTTTTTCCATCTGTCTAGCTGACTGTCTGTTTCTCTATCTGTCTGTCTATATCTCTCTCCCTGTCTGTCTGCCTCTTGGTCAGTCTGTATGTCTGTCCATCTATCAGTCTATCTTTCTCTCTCTTTCAATCTCTCTGTGTCAGTCAATTAGTCTCTTTGTCTCTCTCTCTATCTTTCTGTCTCTCTGTCTGTCTGTCTGTTCATCTGTCTCTCTTTGTCTGTCTGTCTCTCTGTGTCTGTCTGTCTGTCTCTCTCTCTCTCTCTCTGTCTGTCTGTCTGTCTCTCTGTCTGTCTCTTTGTCTGTCTCTCTGTCTGTCTGTCTCTCTTTGTTTGTCTGTCTGTCTGTCTCTCTCTATCTGTCTGTCTGTCTCTCTGTCTGTCTTGTTTCTTTGTCTGTCTGTCTCTTTGTCTGTCTCTCTGTCTGTCTGTCTCTCTTTGTCTGTCTGTCTGTCTCTCTCTATCTGTCTGTTTGTCTCTCTATATGTTTGTCTCTTTGTCTCAGTATTTGTCTGTCTCTCTGTCTGCCTGTCTGTCTCTCAATATGTCTGTCTCTTTGTCTATCTCTTTGTCTGTCTGTTTGTCGGTCTCTTTGTCTGTCGGTCTCTCTGTCTGTCGGTCTCTCTGTCTGTCTGTCTCTCTTTGTCTGTCTGTCTCTCTCTATCTGTCTGTCTGTCTCTTTGTCTATCTCTTTGTCTGTTTGTTTGTCTGTCTCTCTGTCTGTCTGTCTCTCTTTGTCTGTCTGTCTCTCTCTATCTGTCTGTCTGTCTCTCTATATGTCTGTCTCTTTGTCTCAGTATTTGTCTGTCTCTCTGTCTGCCTGTCTGTCTCTCTATATGTCTGTCTCTTTGTCTGTCTCTTTGTCTGTCGGTCTCTCTGTCTGTCTGTCTTTGTCTGTCTGTCTCTTTGTCTCTATCTGTCTGTCTCTTTGTCTGTCTGCTAATAATTTTGAACTTTTAAGTTAAAAATGATGTAATTCTGTAAGTTCAGATGAAAGACCAATTGCCTCGTGAGCATTTAGAAATCAGTCTGATTTTTTTTTTTTTGGGTCCATTGTTATATTTTCAGGATTTTATAAAATAAATTTCCATAATTAATATTTACCAACATCAGTAGACGCTTAACGTTACAGCTGTTAACGAATGCCTTTTAAAAATGTAATTACTCTACAGTAGGTGAGATTTTCTGTGCGCTGATGTTCATATTTAGTCCGCGTCCACTGTCAGTGCTTTAACACCTGGTTTCCGAGCGACTGACTAAAATAAATAAACGTCAGTGTTGGTTTCGTGCAGTTGCCTTGTTGTCACGGTGAAACGGGGTACATGTCACATGACTGTGTAACTGGTGGTGTGTGTCGTGTCGTGTCCGCAGGTTCTGACGGTCTGGGCTTCACAGTGGTGACCAGAGACATGGCCGTCAACGGGCCCGGACCCATCCTGGTGAAGAGCATCCTGCCTCGCGGCGCCGCTGTGAAAGACGGACGTCTCCAATCCGGGGACCGCATCCTGGAGGTGTGTCCATTCCACCTGTTACTTCAGATGAAGAAAAGTTGTTCATCACTTCCTTTCTTACGTTCTTTCTTTCCAAGAATTGTTTTCTTTTTTCTGGCAACTTTCATTCCATTTGTTCCTTTATTCTTTTCTTCCTCATGTTCTGTTCTTCCCTCCACCGTTTCCTGAATCCTTAAACTTCTCACTCCTTTGATCCGTCCTACCTTCACTTCTTGCATCCTTCCTTTATTTCATCTGTCTTTTCTTCATTTCATCATTCCTCCTGTCATTACTTTCTTTCTCTGTCATCAGTGTGAAACCTATCATGTACAGGTGTTAATATTGTGTGTGTGTGTGTGTGTGAAGGTGAACGGAGTGGACATCAGTGGTTACAGACAGGAGGAACTGGTGGCGATGTTACGCAGCACTAAGCAGGGAGAGACCGTCTCACTCCTAGTGACCAGACAGGAGGAACCCTTCTTACCTCGGGAACTGGTCTGTCTGTCTGTCTGTCTGTCTGTCTTAATCTGTCTGTCTGTCTGTCTGTCTTAATCTGTCTGTCTCTTTGTCCTTCTGTCTGTCTGATTCTCTCTCTCTCTCTCTCTCTATCTCTCTCTCTCAATCTGTCTCAATCTGTCTGTCTTTCTCTGTCTCTTTGTCCATCTGTATGCCTAACTGTCCATCTATCTCTCTGTCTGCCTCTCTCAGTCTTTGTCTGTCTTTCTGTCTGTCTGTCTGTCTCTATCTATCTATCTCTCTTTGTCCATCTGTCTGTCTGTCTGTCTGTCTGTCTGTCTCTTTGCTTTGTGTCTGTTCACATCCTGTCTCTGTCTGTCATGACTGTGTCCGTTTGTCGATTCACAGCCTGACTTTCTGTGTCTCCGTCTGTCTTCATGTGTCTCATCTATCGGTTTATTTCTCAGTCTTTCTTTCAGTCTGGTTCTGTCTTTCTTTTTTTCCCTTTCTCTAATCTGTCTGTCTCTCTGCCTTTCTATTTGTCTCTTTTTCTGCCTCTGTCATATCTATCTGTCTATCTAGAGTCAAGATTCAAGGGTGCTTCATTGGCGTGACAAATATTTACATTCGTTTTGTTAAAGATTAGAAATAAGTTCCCTTTTCTGTCTCTTTATAACTTTGTCATCTCTCTCTCTCTCTCCTCACACATACTTTCTATTCCTGAAGCTGACTCCATCCTCACAACCACTTTGTCTTAAAGCATCACACACACACACACACACACACACACACACACACACACACCCCTGACCACCGTCTGTTGATTCAGTGGTTGGCAGGAAGTGCTCGTGCATGGCCAGCTGTTTGACAGGAAGTAACAGGGCGCTCTGGTGCTCCACCTCTCCCAGATGTGGGTGCGAGTGCCTCGTGCCTTGTACATCTGTGTGTTTTCTCTTCCTCCCCCATGCCCACCCCCCCCTACTCTCCACCTTTCACTTCACTCCTCCGTCCCTCAGCTCAGGAAGCGAGTCCTCCATCCCGTCATTGTGTCTCTGTCTATCTGCAGTTCATTTACACCACGCTGTCAGCACATCAAACACTCGGGGTCGCTAATAAACACACACACACACACACACACACACACACACACACACACACACACACACACACACACACACACACACGAACCTCACTGCTCAACTGCATTACTTCCTCCTCACCGCGTCTGATGGAGTCCAATAAAGTGTGTGTGTGTGTTTTCTACATATTACTTACAATCAAATATGTAACACACTATACACTGCATACTAATAAACTACACATTACATACACACATAACCAGCTGTACACAACGTTAAACGTTATATATATATATATATATATATATATATATATATATATATATATATATATATATATATATACACACACACACTTATACACTATATATAGCATGCATACTACTTCTCACACACTTATACACTACATATCAACACTATATACTGGTATTTAATACATACTGGGTATTTAATACATACTGAATACTACACCATGCATACTACTTCTCACACACTTATACACTACATATCAACACTACATACTGCTATCTAATACATACTGCATACTACACCATACCTACTACCTCTCAAACACTTATACACTACATATCGACTTTACATACTGCTATCTAATACATACTACATATGCATACTACAACATACATACTACTGTAGCTCTTACACATTTATACAATACATATCAACACTACATACTGCTATCTAATACATACTGCATACTACACCATGCATACTACTTCTCACACACTTATACACTACATATCAACACTATATACTGCTATGTAATACATACTGAATACTACACCATACATAGTACTGTAACTCTCACACACTTATACACTACATATCAAGACTACATACTGGTATTTAATATATACTGCATACTACACCATGCATACTACTTCTCACACACTTATACACTACATATCAACACTACATACTGCTATCTAATACATAATTCATACTACACCATACCTACTACCTCTCAAACACTTATACACTACATATCGACTTTACATACTGCTATCTAATACATACTACATATGCATACTACAACATACATACTACTGTACCTCTTACACATTTATACAATACATATCAACACTACATACTGCTATCTAATACATAATTCATACTACACCATACCTACTACCTCACAAAAACACTTATACACTACATATCGACTTTACATACTGCTATCTAATACATACTACATATGCATACTACAACATACATACTACTGTACCTCTTACACATTTATACAATACATAACACTACATACTGCTATCTAATACATACTGTATACTACACCATGCATACTACTTCTCACACACTTGTACACTACATATCAACACTACATACTGCTATCTAATACATACTGGTATCTAATACATACTGAATACTACACCATACATACTACTATACCTCTCACACACATACACTACATATCAACACTACATACTGCTATCTAATACATAATTCATACTACACCATGCATACTACTTCTCACACACTTATACACTACATATCAACACTACATACTGCTATCTAATACATACTGGTATCTAATACATACTGAATACTACACCATACATACTACTATACCTCTCACACACTTATACACTACATATCAACACTACATACTGCTATCTAATACATAATTCATACTACACCATACCTACAACCTCTCACACACTTATACACTACATATCAACTCTACATACTGTTATCTAATACATACTACATATGCATACTACACCATACATACAGTAGTACTGTACCTCTCACACACGTATACACTACATATTAACACTACATACTGCTATCTAATACATGCTGCATACTACATCATACATACTACTGTACCTCTTACACACTTACAGTATGCACTACATATCAACACTATATACTGCTATGTAATACATACTCAATACCACACCATGCATAGTACTGTAACTCCCACACACGTATGCACTACATATCAATAATACATACTGCATATGCATACTACACCATACATACTACTATACCTCTCACACACTTATTCACTACATATCAACAGTACATACTGCTATCTAATACATACTGCATACTACACCATACATACTACTGTACCTCTCACACACTTACAGTATGCACTACATATCAACATACAACACACACTCCACACTGCTAAAAGCTAATACGTTATACATCATACGTCAACACTATACATACTACAGTACATATAAGCAACCATACACCACCTACTACAGAATACATACAGTACGTTACCCATTATACTGTACACTGCGAACAGTATACTCCATTCTACTTACTGTAGTAATAAACATTTCACGTAGTGCACGCCACATACAGTAATACTACCTATTACATACTACACTGTACTGTACACACAATCCATGCTATGACATTACATCAAGCAACTATACTACAATATGCTCACATAATACTGCAACGCTATACTGTATGTTTTGTATGTTACGGAATACTACTGTACATCTTACACACGGCGAAGTAGGGTTCATTGTACAGTGCATACTACATATAACTAAGCATACGCCACACGCACATGCTGTACAGTAGAATACATACTGCTACACCCGGTATAGTCCGTACTACACAATACGTACTAGATATAACTATAACTAACCACACACCACACGAAACACACTATACTACTGCATACTACACAATCCATACTATACATTGTGTTGCACACTATACTTGGCTTATTATTAAATTTCACATCGTATAAAAAAACGTACGGTACAATCCATCCTACGTATGAATACTATATGCTTTATGCTACACACTACACATTGCATGCTATTAGATTAGATATCGCCTTATACTGCTACTGCGATATGTATTATATGTTGTGAAATACTACGTCTACTTACAATACAATACAATACTACAGCATTTATTACTAGTTACTAAAAAACAAACAAACAAGCAAGCAAGCAAACAAACAAACAAACAAAAAGCTTCTGGTTAGTTTTGGGCCAGATTACTGATTTAACGAAAATCCGAAAAAATAATGAAACTGTCTGTCTGTCTGTTGTCTAGCCATCTGGACAGACAAAACAACAAAAACAAAACAATGTTCCATCAGGAGCCGTTGCACGAATAAAAAGGCCGAGCTGTAGCGCAGACGTCTTAAAGGTGCACATATTTATGAGCTGTAAAGCGCCCGACTGAGGTACGAGCCGTTAGATCTCCTCCTCTCTCCGTCTTCCCTTGTTATGTGAAATGTACTCTGTTCCCCCGCGCACCGTGACGCGTCCTCTCTATCCCCGCGCCTTAAAAGACATCAGGAGTTCTTCTGGAGGCTCGTCGCTGGAACGTCGGCGGATCACACGTGCGAGCGCGAGCATGTGGTGCAAGTGTGTGTGTGTGTGTGTGTGTGTGTGTGTGTGTGTGTGTGTAGCAGCGTTCACAATGACAGCGGTGCTCGCGCACGTCTTCCTAAATTGCAGTGCGCAGTTTATTTCTGTTCCAGGCTGCTGTGTGATTGACTGAAGAGCTCGGCTCTAGTGAAGGTCTGTTAGAAAGGAACAGCTGCCACTTCAAAGTCGCACACACACACTCAAACACACACACACAGGAACTACGGAGTTCTTTATCCATCTTCAGTCTCGCAAAAAAAAAAAAAAACCTCACACATGCTTGCTTGCTGAAGAAGCATGAAACTCCACGTTAAAGCGAAACGATCCTGCGATTTAACAAAAAACAAAAAAAAAAAAACAACAAAAACAATTCTGGGACAAATCGCGGCTGAAACGTTGCGATGTGCAAAAAAAAAAAAAAATTGACATTTTCAGTGATGTGTGACGCTATAAAAAGATTTAATGATGGTGTAGACATCTCTCCTTTCTGTCACACCATCTGCTCTTCATTGTGTGTGTGTGTGTGTGTGTGTGTGTGTGTGTTTCATGCAACATCTCACAAACAATTACACCGTCCGATAAAAAACTAGAGATCCAGTCCAGTCTACACCCAGATCAATTAATCTTACATCAGTGTCCTCTCTGTCTCTCTCTGTCTCTCTGTCTGTCTTCGCCTTGTATTCTTTACGTCTTGTTGCTCTCGGGCGCGTGAACGATTACTCGCCGTCCCGAAAGAGCATCCTTTGTCTTATCGCGAGGCCTTGTGGAAATGAGCGGCCGCTGGAGGAAGGAAGCCTCGCAGACGACGAGCGACGCCCATCCTGGAAACAGAAGTCCGATCGGGCCCGCGTCCGAGACGCTGACTTGATTAGAGGCGGGTTTGTGGGTCGCAAGGCCCCGCTGACAGACTTACAGCTCTGTTTGTGAGCTTCACGCTCTCTCTGCTTCACTCTCTCGGGAGATATTACTAGTTACTAGGATTTCCTGAAATAAAAAAACAAAAAATAAAAAAAAAAAACATCAAAACCTACAGCACACAGCAAGAAACGTTCAGGCGCCGATGAGCTCAGCGTTTCCATCACTTCATCAGATACCCACTGGACAAACCGTTTACTGGTTTGCTTTCAGCTGTATTGGAGCTGATTTTATTTATTTATTTATTTATTTATTTATTTATTTTCTGTTGTACATATAATACAGGAAATGTTTGTCGCCAAACAAGCGACATCTGAAGGTTATTCAACATGGAAGTGACCGATCACGCTTCACTAAAGATTTCAGGTTGCTAACTTGGAGATATGATTGATTTTATATGAGCGCAAAAAAATGGGCAATTTTCGCTTCAAACAATAATCATTTAAAATGCTAATTATTTATATTTGTTCCTGAGAATTTCTAATAAAATTGGTGGAAATTTCTAGATGATGATGATGATGACCTTCAAATAAAATTCTGGCTTAAATAATTTTTTTGGTAAAAGATTAAAAAGGAAAAAAAAAGTGTAGTGTCCGTAACCATGTTGCAATATCTTCGCAATTTTGCATTTTCATAGAAATAATACACTTTTCAGGTTTATGTCTTTACATATAAAATCTAAATTGGCCAAGTTTCATCTGAATGACAGTTAAGACCGTTGATTTGAATTCAAAAAACGTTCCGGATTCTAAAACATAAAAGGGCCTGAAACTGTATTTAGCAAATGTGTTTCATTTGATCTGATAAAACTTTTAATGTGTATGAATATTTACAAACAACAAAGCATGGATCAGGATATGAAGAAGCATAAATATGATAATACTATATGATCCTGTCTGAAAATGCAGGTTTTCAGCTAGACGAGACAGCTTTTTAGCACCGATACCACCTTTTTCGTCCGTTTCTGCTTTATCGTCCCTGTTGAAAAAGGCTCACGCGGGTGGGATCCGGACGCTAGATGTAAAAATAGGCCGAGGTTTGTTTACCACTCAGGGAAGGAGTCTCCAGTGTCGAACCAGAAAATCCTGTACATCGAGTCGGACGGATGGTTTATACAGGAGCTGCTGCTGTGTTCACCGAGAATTCGTTTTTTTGTGGACGTGCTGTGACTGGAAATGGACATAAAGTGAGACATTTGGGGTGAGACATGAAAACCATTTATCTGTATTGAATATTTAACTAGAAAAGCAAGACTGCTGGGTGTTTCGTTCATTCCCGTTTTTTTTGTTGTTGATGTTGTTGTTGCAGGGTTTAACACATTATTCGACTGATTTGCACGACACAGGAACCTGTTTGACTAAACGCAAAGAGACCATCGAAGTTACCAGCTACAGTGTTTCCCTCAACAGTTTATGATGGCAGAATGTCTCCAGAAGCGACTCTCGACATGGTCAGATATCAAGTCAGAACGCTGCGCTTCATTTCCAAATCAGTCGACCCCATGTCTGACGATTTAGTTTTTTCGCGTAGCTGTGCAGTTTTTACATATTTACATTTGGAAGGCGGCCCGACAGCGGCGAGGTCGCGGTGACTCTGAGCGCGGACACCATTTTGAGGTGGAGGTGCAGAGGTCAGCTCGCACATGGACCACAGGAAGGAGGCTTCAGGGTGTGGGGCTGTTTGCTGGGTTTTGTGTCCTTGAGCTTTCATCCTAATAATCCCCCCAACACACACACACACACACACACACTTGCACACGCCCGGATACGTCCTGTGGAGCCGTTTCAGTAGAGCCACGCTCACGGATTGAATTTTTTATGGAGTTGGCGTACGGTTTTGTGTCTTTTGGTTTACAACTGCGAAAAGCTAAGACCGCTCGAGTCGATACGATGCTCAAAAACGTCCATTTCTTATTAATGAGGCTTTTATTTGAGAGTTTTAGGTAGACGGAGCGCTGCGAAGAACCAGGCGTTCGTATTGCATAATAGATTAGGAATTATTTTACGTAAAGACGTGCTTCCAGTCGAGTGACGATTGCGAATTCATTTGTAGCTTCACTCTTAAGCCAATAAATTCATTTGTTGTTTATTTTTTTTCTTATTTCATGCACTTTTTTCTAGGTTTGAATTATTGAGATTTTATATTTGGGTAAAAACTTCATAGCAAAAATTTAATATTTCGGGGAAAAAAAAAAAAGTGGAAAAAAGCAAAAAAAAAAATTACTTGTGATGTGCGTAGAATTAAAACGTACACACTTTAATACTTTTTTATAAAAAAAATTCAAGTTTCCACTTTCCTTACTGATTGCTTGATGCGTCTACGTGATGAAAACGTTTATAACCGACAGGAAAATAAAGTGCAAAAGGAGCTCCAATGTGAGAACATCATGTCACTCGTCTTAGCGTGGCTCTAAAGTGAAGTCACACACATTGTGTGTAGAGTTGGTGTGAGCAGTGTGTTGGCCCTCCAGGAGATCAGTTTGTGTGATCTTCAGTGAACATATCGATCAGACCCCCAGAGTTGTCTCTGTCTCTGTCTCTCTGTCTCTCTCTCTCTCTCTGTCTCTGTCTTTCTTTGGTCCAATTTGAGTGACCAAAGGATGATGCTGTTCATCAACACTTCCTTTCTTGTGTGTGTGTGTGTGTGTGTGTGTGTGTGTGTGTGTGTGTGTGTGTGTGTGTGTGTGTGTGTGTGTGTGTGTGAGAGATGCGGTTTCCCTACGAACTGCCTCAGGGCAACATCTTGGCTTTTATTTCCATTCAGTCAGGATCTCAGTTGGACAATTTGTCCCCTTTCTCCTTTCAGATGTTCTTCCTGTCAGGAGTTGTCCAGGGTCGGAGTTCCACTATGCGAGTTATGTAAAGGCGAGACAGAATACAAATCATCAGATTTTGGAAAAAAAATTCATCTACAGTGTCTATGTCTTTTATTTATTTATTTATTTTTCATTTAAAGTGCAATAATAAACATAGGAATATTTAAATTTGACAGTTCAGGGTCAGTTCTTGCTTAAGCTCCGCCCATACGGCACATGGTTCTACCTCAGCGTTCGATTAAAACTAAAGCGTACTCCAACCTCCTACTGAAAAACACACACCCAACTCAGATGGTCACAGTGTAGCATGCGATGTCCCCAGTTTTTTCCACACATGTAGCTTGATCATGGATTCTGAGCTTTATGTTAAATTCTGTCTTTTATATAGTTGTTTCCCCAATTTGTCACACAGAACTTCATAATAAGAGCGCAAAATCTGCATTTTGTTTCCTCTAATTTCTCGCTCCACTTTCCGTTTGAAACCAAGAATTTCTCACCTACAGGTTATTTTACTCGCATCCTGCAACCTTATGGCAAGAATAAAAATAAAACAGGGGATGATTTAAACTCTTCCCACACCGCCGCTCTCTCTTTCCAGCCGAGGCTCTTAAAAAGGTTACTTTACCTTTTGAAATGGCACGCTCTCATGATCTTACTCTTTCTTTCATGTTCAAACGGAGCCCCCACCCCCACCCCCACCCCCACCCCATTTACCCTTTTCACTCTCTCCTTTCATCTCCCGTCATACATTTATCCGTCTTTTCCCAGCCTTTGTGTCCTTTTTCGCATCTCGTTTATCACGCAAAAATGTTTTTTTTCCGCCTCATCATTCACAAGCCTCTCCGCTCATCCTTGTGAGAACCGCCAGACGGTGATTGTTTGTTTCTGGGTGTTAGAAAGGAGAGCCGTCTGGTCCGACCCTGTCTGAGGATGGCCGGCAGCACCTGGTGTACGAGATTCCTGTAAGCGACTCGGGGTCAGCCGGACTCGGCCTCAGTCTGAAGGGCAACAAGTCCAGAGAGACGGGCGAGGACCTGGGTATCTTCATCAAATCCATCATCAATGGAGGGGCTGCTTCCAAGGCAAGTCATATTTCTTTCCTAACACGTGCTCGGATTTAGAGCAGGATCCCAGAGCAAAGGACCACCCTATCTCTGATTTGGTCAATTTTCAAGAAACGATTGCAATCAAATATATAACCTGCACATTCGTGCCGTTACCTAGTCAACCAGTCACGTGATAACAGCTCAGTACTGTACGTAAAGACGTGCGCGTTAACATGCTTGAAGACCAGAGGATGCATGTTTTACACATGCAAGAACCATGTGTTTTTCTTAGATCTATTCTCTACTAGGGTATATAGACCTCCAACCATCACTTACACGCCATTTAAAAAACAAAACAAAACAAAAAAAAAAAAACCACCCACACACATGCCTGGCATCAGCCTCATTAATCCTAATTAAAGTTTCAAAAGCTGCACTGATTAGCTGGAAGTGCCAAGGGACGTTTAGCAAAACGGCACCATCTCCAGAGACGGCTCCTGGGAGAAAAGCTCTCGTCGACCTGCTGCGTCTGTCTCAGCGTGCGTCCGCCTCTCCGTTTTTTCTCTCCATTAAAGGCCTCTTCAAACAAGTCAGCGCCAGTGGTCACTGGTTAACGACCCAGCCCAAAGGTCACTGACGACCAGAAAACGCTCAGACAATGAGAGGTCTTTAGCAGCTCCGGTGGCTCTTAGCCGCTAATCTCTTTTGTGCGCGGCTCCTCCTCCTCGTCTGAGTTCTATTTCAAGAAGTGCAGCTGTGAGTTCTAATTTAACTCACTCCGTTCCTTTTCTTTCACGCAGGAGTGTGTGTGGGGTTCGTTGAATCGCAGTTGAAAGTATGAATGCATTAATCTTTTCGGCGTGTGTGCTAATCTGAATATCAATGTCCACATCAATAGCAATGATTTTCAGCAGATGTGACCTTTGGCGCTTCAGTATCCTTTGCCATATTGAATAGATTGGCATGCTTCTCGCTCATTTCTGGTGTTTGTTACTGGACTTCTATAGATCGTATATTGCAAAGGGTCATAATGTTGTCGTATATAAAAAGTAAGATATTTCCAATTATCTCACTTTTTTTTTTCCCCCACCCAGGATGGTCGTCTACGAGTGAACGACCAGCTCGTGGCCGTCAATGGCGAATCCCTTCTTGGCCGATCCAACAACGATGCCATGGAGACCCTGAGACATTCTATGTCTTTGGAAGGGAATCATCGAGGAAACATCCAGTTAGTTATCCTCCGAGCAATGGAGCCATCCCCTGCCCAGGTACGGCCAGTTTCAGTCGGCGGTCCCCGTTCCCAGGTTCCATTGCAACCAGGTTACTCCGTTGAGTATCGCAGGGCCTCAGAGTCTGAGTCCCGGCGAGTTGTCTATCGTTACCATCACTACGGCCACTACAGGCTTTCAGGTGGCCTCTGATTTTTGACTAGAAAACTTTGTAAATCAAGTGCCCACACAGTTCCTACAATACGGTCCTCACACGGCCGGTTTAAACAATTCCGAGACGTCATTATATGGCAGGTCCTCACACTACAGGATGTGTCCATACTGTATATCAGATCCATGTGCTGTATTTTTTTTCACACAGCAAGGTCCTCACATGGTGGACCTATTCAGCAGGTCTCAGTATATCAGGTCCCCAGAACACAGTATGGATCACTTTCACATCTTTGTACATTAGGTCCTCACACTGTGCAGGTTGAAACAAGTTCAACAGGTCAGGTCCAAATGGGATAAGGTGGTTTGTCATGTGGTTTGCCTCCACACTGTACTGTAGTGGCCAAAAAGTTTTAGAGGTAATTGAAATTATTAACAACCAACATAATAAGTATATATATATTTTTTTTTTATATCATGCAATGACGTTGCTATAGAACAATCAATATTGGGTACAAAGTCCTTTATTAGGTCCTTTAAGACCTGTTGGATCCCGCTGGACATAGAGTCAAAAAGACATCTGCAGCACTCTGGTGTCACATGCTCAGCCTGCTTGACTGCTTCCTGAAGGTCATGCACATACAGTAAGATGGTTTCTTGACTGCTACAGTACTGCCACCTTCTATAGTTTCCTAATAGGGTGTAGTCCTGGAGATGACCGAAACCTGGCCCTAGAAGCTGAACACCATTGTCATGTACCCGTTTTTTCACAAGTTGTTCAGTTAATTAGCACTCTTCAGTTAAGGTAAGCTAGAGCTACTAAGTAAAAACACATGTACTATAAATAATGGCACACAGTATGTTGTCTTAATACTTTTGGCCACCACTTTATTTCCTCACAAAAAACAATCAAACAAACAAAAAAAAACTTCACAGTACAAGTATAAAATGTTCAGGCTTCTGTTCATCAGGTGCTCACGCATTAAATCCAGGAACCCATCGTAGGACACCCATCTATGACACCGGGTCCCTACAATACAGGTCCAAACAAGTGCACAAGCTTTCTGTATATCTGGTTCCCAAATCGTGGGACCTCACAGAGCGCGGTGCAAACACTTTCAGGACTTTGTATGTCAGGTCGGAAACAGACCAGGTCCTTGCATTAATTTTTAACCACCTTGTAGTGGGGCAGACAGAGGACTTTTATTTTGTAAAAAAAAAAAAAAAGAAGAAGAAGTGAGCTGACACTTTTTTTTTTTTTTTTTTACCTTTTTTTTCTTTTCTTCTTTAAATGTGTGAACTTGTGTTCTGAACTTGTTTTCTGTTTTTGCATTCTTTACTTCCTTTTTTCTGTAGTAATCATTTGTATTAAATTATACCTTCGGTATGTTATACATTTTTCAAAAAGCTTGTTTTAGCTTTCTAAAATCTCCTCAAGTTCCTCAACACTTTTCTGTACTCTCTTTCTTTTTGTCCACATTTCTGCTTGTTCAATAAATAAAAAAAAAAAAGCTCAAATCTTTACGTGCTTTCATGCTTTCCTTCTTTTCTTTCTTTCTTGATTGTCTGCAGGTGGCTTCATACGTATTTGAGTTTACACTATTCTTCACTATGTTTTCCTGAGGAATAGCAGGCGATGATTTCCATTTTGATTATGTTTTAATCATTCCAGTTAGAGTGTATCCTCGTGACAGGTGGTCCAATTCATTTTGAGCTTGTTTGCTTTTTACCTCTCAAGTCCGCACCTGTTTATCGGTTCCAGTTCAGTTCGTCTTGCGCTTTTAGGCAAAAAAAAAAAAAGTTCCCAGTTGCCAAGTCGGATGTCTAAACTCCCCATAAATAATCTGCATCTTTGAAATTATTCTCAAAACAGATGTCAGCATTTCAAACAGCATGGATTGTTTGTCGGGTTGGTGAGTTTAGACATGATATGTTTAGACATGCAAATAAGAACCAGGATCGTGGATGAAGCCCGCTCTGTCAAAGATCGTGGGAAGATATTAACCATGATGTTTTCTTTTGTTGGGAAGCTTTCATGTCTTTATTTGGATTCATCCCCAAACAAAGTGGTAAGTTTGCACGTTCGGCACAGACTGGTAACGGTAACTCTCGTCTGAAGGGCCTCATGTTTGGAAGCGTTGTGGGTTTTTTAATATGATTTTTCAGTAAGCCTGGGAAGAAAAAGCCATTAAGGGTGCGTACGTGACCTACAACCTAGATCATATGATAAAGTAAGACAAGGGCTGGAATCAGTCATTTCTGCCTGATATAACTGAGTTTGCAACAGTAAGTTATTAAGCGCAACCACCTACGATAGCCTGGCTTCTTTAGACAAGGCTCTGAAGCGGGATTCTAATTGCACCACGTCGTGCACCGGCTTCCTGAAGAAATTTGAGCGGCCGTCATTACTTTAAGAAATGAAGGTCAGTCGGTCCGAAAAATCGGGAAAACTTTGAAAGTGTCCCCGAGTGCAGTCACAAAAACCATCGAGCGCTACAAAGAAACTGGCTGACATGCGACATGACCGCCCCAGGAAAGGAAGACCGAGAGTCGCCTCTGCTGCGGAGGAGAAGTTCATCCGAGTCACCAGCCTCAGAAATCGCAGGTTAACAGCAGCTCAGATCAGAGAGCAGGTCGATGCCACACAGAGTTCTAGCAGCAGACACATCTCTAGAACAACTGTTAAGAGGAGACTGTGTGAATCAGGCCTTCATGCTAGAAGATCTGCTAGGAAACCACTGCTAAGGACAGGCAACAAGCAGAAGAGACGCGTTTGGGCTGAAGAACACAATAAAGAACACAAGAAAGAACACACGAAAGAAAACTCACTGAATGAGAAGGGGTGTCCAAACTTTTGCTCTGTACCTTGGAGCAGTTGAGGGCCTTAGTACTGGGGTTTGCACCTGTGACCCTCCAACCAAAAGTCCAAAGTCTTAACCTGTCCTGTTTATTGATGGTATGCCCACATCAAGCCAACACCCCTTACATAGCCATGGCTATGAGTTTTCTGTTTTGTTTTATTTTTTTACGGAACAGTTCCGATATAATAGTAATTTTTTTTCCCCCTACACATCCTCCATCAAGTCAAATCCCGCAACGGCAGCATATTTAGCTGCTCATGTTCATCTATGTACCAGGGAGATGAATGGTTATGAACTCCAAATCGAGTTCAGGAATCTGACTTTGTCTAAAAGGAGATGAGCACCACAGGAGGGCATTAGCATATCACCCCCTCCATCCACCCTGAGATTGACGGCGATTGGTGCTGCCTCAAACGTCTCCTTGATAAAAGTTGACGTGTCGGCTGTGATGCATTCCCTATGAATCGCGTGCAGGCAGGCTGATCAATATGCCATTAATCACGGTGGGAAAGTAGCGAGATAAGAGAACGGGTGGGAGTCGAGACACGCTAGACGTGTCTAGTGAACCCGCTGACACGCCCTCCGCCTCATCGAAATTTAATTCGCCGCTTTTGTTTTCGGGTTTGTTTAATGAACGAGAAGACATCGAATTCTAATTAAACTCTACCGCGCTAATGAACGAGATAAATAAGCCGTTTCCCGGCTTGTGCGCTACCTCCTTTATTGTCTTGTTTCATTTCCCGTTTCCTGCGAGGTGGCTACATGACAAACTCCGTCTCAAACCGTAACCCTGTTTTCTCAATGGTTTTTCAAGCCGTTAATCAGATTACACCACGGGGTCTTTGGATAAAAGCCAGCCTCCGAGATTTAATGAAAGCACGCCTGGGGCTGGCCTGAGGGAATCTAACCTTGTGTCACCCCTACTCCTGCCCCAAGGTCCAGGAAAGCAGAACCGGCTCGAGTCTAGGGTTTTCTTTTGTCGGTGCTTTGTCCTCTGCTACAATAGTCTGATTAAGACACAAAGCTTTTGAAGGCAGCAGGGGGGCGTGTCTGTGTGCTGGTAGCACTCGTCAGGAACAGTCATTAATGCCAGGATGAGAATGGTTGATGGAGCGGATGGGGTGACTCGGGGTATAATGTTTATGCAGGATAATGTGCGAAGTAGCCAACCAGATACCATGCTCCTGATTGCCTTCTTCCTCCCGTCAACTCTATGTGGCAGCATCGATGTGTGAGCGAGAGAGAGAGAGAGAGAGAGAAAAGAACAATCCCCTCCGTCAGCACCATGATCAGAGCAAATGCCCAAGACAGGACAGGAAGGAGCAACCACCACAGCCAAAGATCTTCATAGAAACGCTTTTGTTACTTTCTCTTTCTTCCCGCCTTTCTCTGTCACGCGCTAGAAATGGAGATATGAAAAGCATGACATGTTAAAAGAGCCATCATCTGCGGTAATGATATCCCTCCACCTGAGATTCGTCCCTCCTTGCTGTCTCGCCCGTCCTTTGTCTCTGTATCTCAATGTCCGTTTGAGCTAATCAAGGGCAGGTCTATGTTAGTAGTAGTATGACGGAGCATGTGCTGTGTAAAGCTCTCTCCTGCTGTGTGTCCCGCTCTTGACAGCTGCGCATCCTTATAAAGGGACATCGGCGCACCACCAGAACGCAGCTAGCGCTGTCCGACAAGCGGCTTCCGCCTTTGGTACCGAATCGTTAGGTTTGAATGCTTTTTAATTCGTAGATCGCGAAACTCCTTACGCTACTCTTTAAAAGAAAGCATTCATGTCCAGGTGCTCAAAGCTCGCCCAAGTGAATTGCTTTGAGACTTAACACTTGTATTATTGTCCCCCTGTTGGTGTTATACGTTGGATAGTAAGGTACTGTAGTCGGTCCTTTGCTTTGCTTTGATTGTACTAAATACATCCAGATTCGCTGTTATTTTGTGATAATCACCTGAATTTTGATTTTAGACCAGCATTGTTTTTTTTTTTTTTTTTTTTTTTCCCCCCCAATCATGATTTAATAAACAGAAGCTATGACTATATATCGTGCTACCTGCGCGTTAGAACGGAATCTGGCTCGCAGCGAAACAACAGATGCCAACATCCTGGCATGAGAATCCAGTGCTGAAATGTACCCGTGAACGAACCAGCTGTCCAAGCCATATGCTTTCTGTCCTGGATAGTTGGCTGGCACGATTGTGTCCAAACAAAGGAAGAAAAAAAAATTAAGGATACCGTTACGTTCAAGTCAATAACTCCTAAACAAAAGAGGTCAAGTTAGGATAAATAAGATATCCGGGTTAGGATTGCTATTTTAAGCAGCCAGATGTGGCTGGAACCTGAATGGAATCGATTTCAAAGTTTTCTGGCGTTCTTTTACTCCACGTCTGGTGGCTGGAGCTTTAATTTTAGCAGCAGTACTCACTGTCCCTGGCTTTCACGCAAGTGCACAAACTCGAACCTTTCCTCTTTCTGAACTCCAGAGTCTTGCTGACAGAAGCCTTGGACCCTCTCTCTTTCGTTCTTCAGTAGTTTCATCTTCACTGTCTCCACATACCATAAATTCAACCTGAAGCTTTTTGGCTTCTAGGAATATCGTGTCCTTTCTTCACTCCAGTAGAAAGCGTGGGTGAGGGTTTATTCTTTGGATGGATTTAGCTGTTTGTGGCTGGAAAGAAAAGAAAAGCGGTGTGTTGATGCTGGGAGGAGGGATGCATCGAAAAAGATGGATGCGCAGAAAAATTGAGCGGATTGAAGGAGTGAATTGAATGATTTTTGGAAGATGATGGATGGATGGATCAATGGATGAATGCAAGACAAACGATTATGGATAAAACTGATGAAAACAAAAAATGAATGGATAGTTGTGCACTGGGTAGGTAGATGGATAAGATACAGTGAACGAATGGAAAGGGAGAAGTGGATGAATGCGGATTTAGAAAGGTGGATTTTGGTGGGAGGAGATAATGGATGGAAAGATGAAAAGAAGGAAAAGATGGATACCTGGATGGATGAACGCGTGCATATTAAACATTGGGGGATAAATGAATGGGTGGGACAGAATAGTTTAATTGAATGGTTGAAGGAAAAGAGAATGGGTTGGATGGATGAATTTTGGAGCAGTCTCATGAATGGATGGATGGATGGATATAACAGGAAGATCATGATTTTAAGGATGACCCAAAAGGAGGGATGGATGACCAAGCTGGGTGGGTATATGATGGACAGATGAATTGAAGGAGAAGATATGGATGGTTTACAACATGATGGTTTTGAAGGGAAATTTTTCTAAGGATGGCTGGATGGATATGAAGAAAATATGCTGGATGAAAACATGGAGATGATGGGTGGATGGATGAATGGACTTAAAATATGGGTGGATAACTGGATGATGATGTACTGTACCATATACAAAATGAATGTGGGGGGGGGGGGGCAGAAAGGAAGTCTAGAATGAATACTTTCAGCAATAAATGGAAAAAAGAGGATGGATGAAAACCGTGTGATGTTAGGATGGAAGCAAAAAGGGATGGATGGATGAACGTTGGAAATAGAGAATAATGTATGATATGGGTGATGGGGATGACGGATTAATAGATGATTAGATGGAGGGAGGGAGGAATCAAAAAGATGCATTTTGGGATGTTGCTGGATGAGTGGATGGATGGAGGAATTGAAAAGGATGAAATTGAAGTTAGATGGATAGGAGGATGGATGTCCATGTATTCATTCTACCAGACAGAGTGGATGAAAAGCTAACTTTTGGAAGTAGAATTTTGGTAATTTTGTTGGTGGATAGATGGACATGGGGGCGGGATAATGGATGGGTGAAATGAATGAAACTGAAGTAAAAGATGATGTATTGAAAGGTGGTTGAGGTACTGTAGAAGAACCATGGAAGTAGATGGTTGATGGATCCGAGTCCCTTTTATTACTCTTATCCGAACAGTGACTGTATGGAAAGATAGATAATATTAGTAGTAATGGTAGTCATCACAAAGTTCCACAATTATTGGCACCCTTGGTAAAAATGATTACCTTAACCTCACATTGATGTGTGAGAGGAACATGTGAGGAACCTTGAAGAAGAAGAAGAAAAAAAAAAACAATTCAAGAAGTAAACATGAACATAACATTTCCAGGAAAGACCACGAGATGGAGGTCAGAGTCAGGGCAGAGAGACGTCCCCAGGTCTTCGTGCCAGCCCCCAGAACAGCACTGCTCAGCCGTCCATGGTCATCAACAGCATCTACGACCGTGCTCCAGGTACCTGCACAGAAACACTTGAGAGCTTGTAATAGCTTCATGATGTCATGAAAATAATATACATAAATAAATTGGTTTCTGAACAAACAAAAAAAATTTTTTTTTTTAACAAACTCTGCACGTGTCTTATCCTAGCCATTACTGAACATTAGGGTTTTTAACTAATCCAAGTCAAGCGGCCGCCCCGCTAAGAGAAGGATTAAAAAAAAAAAAAAAAAAGAAGAGCCGCAGCAGTACTATCGTTAAATTTTACCCTCCACTTTCACGCTGTGAGGTCTGACCTTGAAATCATTAGGCTGATGAAATGGATTCTAAGTGGGCCGGATTTGCATACGGCCCATTGTGCGGACGGATAACAAACTGCTTTAAATTCACTCTCTGTTCGGCTCCTTCAGCCTCCAGAGAGCTGCTGTGCCAACACAAAGCCTCGCTTTTTTTTTTCAAACCATTGTTTTTGGATTAACGTCTCTTGTCCATCAAAAGCAACACACTTTTTCCTTTGTATTTGTATTTGGTGCTGTTTTGCTTCTTTTTCCCCACACAACACTAAATTATTACCTTCTGTGCACCTTGCAAATCAGACCGACGTATAGTATAGGAGGCATAGCATGCTCATAGCTAGTCTTTTAATAGCTAGTTAAACTTACGAATATTTTTTTTTTTTTTCAGGGAAATACATGGTAAGTTTTTGGAGAATGAATGAATTACTTAGATCCTGATTGGTTGGTCGTTCGTGTAACGTTTTCGCAGAGAGTCTCCAGCATCAGCCCTACGAACAATACGAACGACAACCATATTGTTTTTATTCGTTAGTCGACATTGTCTGTTTTTTCTCAGGTCCTGTCGCAGCATCCAATGGCAGACCCCGGATGTATGACGACGACTCTGACGAAGACGACTTACCGTCTGGTGCGTCCGATTTGGAGTCAGACTACAACTCGCGTCATGGATACGCGCACAACAGGTTAGCCATGTTTGTTGTTTTTTTTTTTTTTTTTTATTGTCCTGATTTAGTTAAATCCTACACCATAAATAAAATTTGTTCAGCCAGTGCCTGGGTGTGTTTGTACGCGAAAATGTATATGAAACGATAATCCATAGTGTTCCGACTTTATACGAAACGTTTCAACGATGAGATGGTGTGATGAAGCAGATTTCCCGTTGCCATGCCATACCAAGTTTGATTGGTTTCCAATAACATTACGCCATTAACGATAACGTTCCGCTTATAAGAGACGCAGCTTGTCACGTTCCCGAAAAACAACGCGAAACATAAAAATCGGAACTAAGTGGTACAAAGTGCCGACACTGGAGACTCCTTCTGTAAAAAAAGTTTTACATCTTAATCATGTATACAACTCTATTATGTCAGGCTATGTGTTTTATGTATTAACAGCGTTTCTGCTTTTAGCCAATAGTAATGAGGCATTTTTTCACGGTTGTCGCTACAGGGCGGAACGAGGACCCGCCTCCAACATGGGACGTCCGGCCTATTATGACCTTCAACACCCACAGAGTTTCCCGGAGAATAATGCACCAAAGGCTTCGAAAAGCATGGACCTGGGTAAGAGAGAACACACACACACACACACACACACACACACACACACACACACACACAGTTTCTTGTTGCGCTTGTGAGGACCTGGCATTGCCGCAGCTACGTAATACTGTGCAGTTCCAGAATCCAACCAGAAGTTCAACCCCAGCGAACATTTAGTGCTAATTTATTCATCAATCACTTTATTTTGCAGCCAAATGTCCTCAAAAGTGTCACGTATTCCTGTCTTTGTGAGGACATATGATTAAAACAGTGCTTCAGCTGTAGCATTTAAGACTTTTTTTCTTTTTCTTTGCTACACCTGAGAACTTAAACGTCTTAATGTGGGACATGGAAAAAAAAAGGGAGCACAACTTTATATAGCAAGCATCAGTGTTTCAATAGGAAACAAAAGAGAGGGGCTGTTACAGGCCCCGCCCCCTTTCCGTTCAACACAATATGCTGTATATTTCTTTTTTTTTTTTTTTTTAAATACAATTTAAACAAATTGTAAAAGAAAAAAAAAAATTTGAACATGTTATTCGTTTCCTACGCATTAACCCAGAGGTTGAAACGTCTATAATCTTTGGCCGTGCTCTAATCGAGACGGTTGTCTCGCTCCTCTGTCCCTCCCGGTCATTTATTTTTAAACAGTCTCTCGCTGCATTTGCCGCAGATAACCCCGTTAGCTTCCCCTCCTCCTTTCATTACTTCCTTCTTCTGCGCCGGTTATTTACTTCCTCCAAAGCCAAGTA
>QNUK01000445.1:187500-252500 GCA_013621035.1 Clarias magur | reverse complement strand
ACAACAGAAGTTTTAATAGAACCTTTTATAAATGACCAACAACAACATGTATCTGTCAGTACATGCTACCGTCGCGAGCTACAGTCAACTTCACTAACGAACATTGAGATTAACCGACCACCTTATTGTACTGTATACCTTATTCACATAGCGTCTTGGAATTCTCTCAGAGAGCTCCTATCTTGGCTTAAAAAGTCCTAGTTGGGAGTCCTAGACTAAAAGTGATTTAGGACACTTCTCAGAGCAACTCTGAGTAAGGAAAGTAGAAAAACCTTTATCTTAGTGAGGGGGTGTGGCTGACACCATTGCTAGGGAAGATGCGGCAAATCAAGGTCTGTGATTGGTTGATAAAAAAAAGGTCTTAAAATGTGCTCTTTGTGAAAACAGAATATTAAATGTTCAGTGAAATCATAATGTTTGTATATAAAGAAAGTGTATAATCATGACTACAGGCTACTTTATGCAAAGTTTCTGTTACAGGCTAAATGTCTTAAAGTTAATTAAAATAGCCAAGTGTTGAAAATGTGTCTATTTTTAAAGCAGCCAATAAAAAAAAAAAAACTTTTAGACTTAAGAAGCGTTCTGAAACGGTCAGCATGAGCGCAACATGTGGTTACAGTTCTGAGAAGGTGCGCGTAAAGGTGTAGGGTCCGCGGCTACGCGAGACCCACAGTGTAAGAAGTATAAATCGGCCCTTACTCAGAGCCTCAGATCCTGAACACATGTTTTTTTCAGATGATGTGAAAGCCCGAGGTTTACGCCCTTAGCACTGGATTTATTTTATAACAGCGTGGTTTAGACTTTTCTCCCTGAGATAGACATTCCCAGCCGTAACACACACTTGCACGGCCTAACCTTCGAATTATAAAACTCTCGCCTCAGACACCAATACCATGATCTATTCATTTTCTCACAAGGACGCTACTTAGCGTATACACACACCGCTGTGTACTTAGAACATAAAAGGGATTTGTGGTGGTTCAGGCCAGCGAACTGTCAAGGAAATATCTCAGGATTGACCGCACAGCCACATACACACTCGCACACTGGCTTGTTAAATTACCACATCGGGCTTCCAGTTATTTTATTTCCAGTTATTTTAAATGTAAAAAAAAAATTGAAATTTATTTTAAGCTTAGCGAGAACAAAAATAACGCGTACATTTAAAACAAGTGTGTGCAATAACGCGCGGCACTAGTGAGCTTCATTCATGCCTTATCCTTATAACTATGGATGCAAAAAAACTTTCTTGAACAAGTGGTAGATTTAACCGTCCAGACCTTTGAAGAAACCTTATGGGTTTAATTCAGAAAATGCAGTGGAAGACTGAAAATCAAAAACACGTTGGTGCTTGAAGAGCAATAGTTAAAGCTCATTTCCATAAAGAAATCTAGTAAGAGTAGTGTTTTCTCAGCATCGGACAAAGTAATCCCCCCCCCCCCAGCAGGCGGCATTCTTTGGATATCCGTCACTGAGAAAGGGACTTGAAACCCTTAGTTACAACTACGACCCCATCATAAGGTGTTGGGTAATAAACATAGTTTATGTTTTGTCACATCGTTTTATTATTGCAAACCGTTTGATCCAGAATGACTAAAAATTTCTCAAACAGCTACTGTATCTCCAAAGTTTTTTGAGCATTTCTAAGGATTTATGACCTTGAATTCTTACTGCTTTAAGCAAGATCTGGAGTGGCCTAGTTGGTAACAAAAATAATCATTTCAAGCGTAAGTGTGGAGCCAATTAAGTGCATAAACAGTCCTATGAAAGATAATCAATAAGAAAACTAAAGGCTGAGAGAAACGACAGAAAGTCTCCCGAGCAATATCTGGTTTTGTCTGAAAAGTAGGTCATTATATATATTTTTTATTTTTTTCATTCCCAGAAAGAATAAAGACACGAGCCTACTCATACTCGGTGGGGAAGACTTTTTCACTGCTGAGCTGTCAGAAAACCTTTTGAGCATAAACAAAAAAACATGCTGAATGCCCTGAGGTTGAGTTGGTCACCAGGTGTGTAGGTTTGGACCAGGGAACACAAATGTCAGATCTTAGTGCCTTTTGAGGCATAGGGTATAAGGATAAATATTCTAAACGTGTGGTGAGTCAGATGAGCAGCAGAATTGTCTGTGCAGTGTGGAGGAGATAGTATGAGGAACCTGGGGGATTAGGTGCAGTGGGCATGTCTGGAGAATTCAAACAACTTCTGTAGCCGGGAATTGTTGTATTCTTCTGGTTGTTAATGGAGTGTGTGTGAAAACTGCCTTGTGGAGCTTTGCAAAATAATTTAAACCAGCATTCTAAAAGTCTTGACTGATTTTACCCACTCCTGCAGTCACTCTTGACCAATCCCACCCAATTATTCAGATAATGTTGGGCAGTCCCACCCACTCCTGCAGTCACTCTTGACCATTCTCACCCATCCCTTCACTCACTCGTAACCATTCCTAATAATTCCATTTCATTTTTACTCTTGACCATTGGCGCCCATTCCTGCAGTCACTCTTGACCAATCCCACCCAATTATTCAGATAATGTTGGGCAGTCCCACCCACTCCTGCAGTCACTCTTGACCATTCTCACCCATCCCTTCACTCACTCGTAACCATTCCTAATAATTCCAAACCTTCCAGTTACCCCTAACCATTCTACAAATTCCTGCAGTCACTTTTGACTAATCCTGCCAATTCTTCTCCTGCTCCTGCTCCTAGCCATCATGCCCATTCCTGCAGCCATTTTTGATGAATCCTGCCAAATCTTGCAAGCGAACCAAGTTTCAAGACATACCGCAGACATTCTGAACAACCCCTTTAGCTCCTGCTGACACTGTAGACCAATTGCACACTGCAGTTCAGAAACTTTACCTACGGACTCCTGCCCCTCAAAAGATTTGAACAATCCCACCTGCTCCAGTGGAAACTTTGGTCAGTCATGTTTACCTGGTCTGTTTATAGCTGCCTGTGACGTATTCTAAAGAAACATGTTGGTTCTTATTCCCCATTTACATTGGTAGAATCAATTCTTGCATTTTGATGAAAATCAGGTTAGAGAACATATCCTGTTACCTCTGTCAGCAAGTATACAAGTTGGTGAATGGTTGATGTTGATTGCTAGTATTAATTCTTTCTTCATTCTTTTTTTGCCTGTCTTTTCCAAGCTCTCCACTTGTATTTTCTGTTAGCTAACCCTTGCCATTTCTTCTCCTTCCCTCCAGCTTTACAGTTTCCTATTTGTGCTGAACTGGTATGGTCAGGACCCAGCAAGTGTCGATCCTCCTTGAGACTGGTCCTGAAGCTGTGTGTGATTTGGCTGCTTGATCATTTTGCCGATAATAACACTATACAGATATCTGTTTGCTAACAAGCGACTACCAGTTCCAGAGAGTTTGACAGTCTGCATCATATCAAAGTGATGTTTTCCTAGTGTTGCTCTCTCTCTCTCTCACTCTCTCTCTCTCTCTCTCTCTCTCTCTCTCTCTCTCTCTCTCTCACTCTTTTGTTTGGCTTCATGCTCTTCTTTGTTGTTGGTTCAAGTGAAAATCCGCCATGTTGGGTTGGTTCCTACTGGCTTGTGTGTGTGCCTTAGGGGGCCATCTGGTTGTTGTTGTTGTTGTTTTTTTTTTTTTTTCTGCAACACTGCAGTATACTCCGGTGGGAATTCATGAGTTTCCGTGAATCAGTCTGTGATTTGGTCTTTTTCTTTTACTATATCATGTGCATATTTATAGTAGTTTCATAGTAGACTATTTGTAAATGTGAGATGCTTTGATTTCATTTGCGAAAGAAAAAAAAAAAAACGCATGTACGGTTTCGTTCGGAACGCGTGGCGCCAGCCGTTGTAGCGTTCGCACTACAGTTCTGCTTATTCGTCAACGTCCAAGTCTAAAAATATTCATTCGGAGCATTTCCCAGAAACTTGGATCTCCCACTGTTCCTGTATTTGCTTGTTTACATTGTTGGTGTAAAAGTTTATTGAAAGATCCAGTTTGTTTTAATTGATTGTCTTCACTATCTGTGAATTTCAAATTGATTTTTAAAATGGATTAGTTTTTGACCAGAATGCATTAAATTTTATGATGCACCATTCAAAAGCACGCAGTATTGCATGTGTCGACAAGCAGTTAAGCTTTATTGCCTGAAAGCTACTTAATTATATTAGACTGCAGCTGAAGTACTGTAATTGCCTGAGATTTTACTGAGTCATGTGTTTTCAAACCTTTCTCAGACCATTCAAACTTACCCAAGGGCTAAATGCATAAGTGATGCGCCAAAATGCAAATTCCTGACCAAAACTGAAAACCGAATGTCCGACAACCGACAGCGTTTCTTTCACCATCATTTTTTTCACTATTTAAAATATCTGCCTTAAACATGACAGTTTTGTCTCAACATTTCTTCGTACTGCTTTTTATGCATCTCGCCTTGTGTTTAAATTTTCCCCCATCACCTCAGCACCCTCGACATCTCTGGGGCCGACTCTGGGACTACAAAAGTCCAGCTCTCTGGAGAGTTTGCAGACAGCCATGGAGGAGGCGAGTAAGAGCAGCGTTCCCTTTCACCGGCCCGCCGGACCTATGGTACGCGGTCGTGGCTGCAACATGAGCTTCCGGCAGGCCATCGACAAGTCCTACGATGGACCCTCGGAGCCTGAGGATGGTAGGAACAAGACTAATTCGGTCACACTGTTGGAATCGGTGGGTTTGGGAATTCTAGGGCTTTTAGTAGCCAGAAATTTATAAATTTATTTATTTAAAAAAAAAAACAGGTGGGGCAGAGAGCATTGTACAGTGTTTTGCATATAAACATTTTTTTAACCCTTTGAACATTTACATAATTTGTTTTTGAAGCATGATGATGGTAGAATGTCAGTGATGGTTATCGCTGGTGTTCACATTTCAAATCTTTGCAATGAATTGACACTTTGAAAATTGAAAAACGTAGTTGTGAAAGAAACTTGTAATTTTACTGTGCAGAAGTCTTGAGCCACGCTTCTTTTTTTTTTTTTTTTTTTCGACTTTTCCCCGATTTTCTCCCCTAATTTAGTCGCGTCCAATTCCTCCCCGTCACTAGGGGGCTCCCACATTAAGGCTACTACTACCACTCAGCCGGGAGGGCCGAAGACTATCACGTGTTTCCTCCGAACCACGTGTCGCCAGGCATCTTTTCGCATCTCGCGCACTGTTGGGGGCGGAGTCACACACTCGGAGGACAGCGCTATCCGCTCCCTCCGCTTCGCGAGCTCACAGACGCCCCTGACTGGCTGTAGAGCCGTGATTAATGTGAGCACTAAGTACCTCTCATCCCTCCCCTCTGAGAGAGCTCGGCCAATCAGCTCTCTCTAGACCTCCGGCTGCGAGCACCCGGGATTCGAACTCGCGATCTCCGGATGATAGGGCGAGCGCTTTAACCACTGCGCCACTCGGAGGCCCTACGCTTGATGTAGATTAGATTAAAGAAATGGGAAGAAATATCTTAGTTTAACACGATACCAAGTGCCTAAAGATACCATTTCAAATCGTATTGTTTATCTACTGTACAGTAAGTATTTATAAATATTCGTAAGTACTATTACGTATTCACCTCCACTGTTTTAACCTGCTTCGCTGCTATTGATTTTTAGTCCCATTTCAGGTCTCAACAAAATCTCTTATGTAAAAACTTATGCAAGCCACCGTACCAGACATGTTACAGTATCTGTTAGGAATACGCAAGCAAAGCCACATGCTAAGAAGATCCCGTATGTACAGTAATATACTGTATTGGTGACTAGTTTAAACGGACATATTGATCTGTGCATTGATCCCGACAGCCTTGATTTATTAAAATTGAATGATTTAATCGCTAACACCCGGTAACACCCAACTGCGCTCTGCTTTAAGAAATAAAACGCTTTTCATGATGAATAACTTTCATTAGTTAATGAATTAAAATCGGCTATAAAATCATTTGTCGAACGAGCTGCTCCCGAAAATCGTACCAGGAGCACAACACACAACACAACATAAGGAAATGGTTTTGTTTATACAGGCGTCTTTTTTAAACGATATTAATTCAGTAGAAACCCGTTAATGAAAAGTCTCTGTGTGCTGAATGTTAACTACCAGGGATTTAGGCAGGAATGTACCGAGCCATGCCAGACATATGGTTATCATTACCGCAAGTGCAGACTCTTGATGAGGAAATACAGACACGTCCAAACATATAAGCCAAGAATTTGCTCCAAATTAGGCAAAGTTTAAACTTCAGTCCAAAGGCCAGAACCTGAGACTGGATCTGAGGACCGACCTGTTTGTAAGGTCCGTCTTTCAACCTACTGTATGCTAATCTTTCTAAAAAAAAAATTTTTTTTTTAGCTAGCGTGAAATTTCCACGGGTAAAAGTGCTCACATTCCCTAACACGCTGTGCGATAATGCGCCGTTGTTCACCCGCTCTGATCAAAAATGCAAACGTTCTTTGTGAGAGACATGAAGAACAAATCGGGTCTCTTTAATATGTACGTTTTTACACGTTCAGGTTACTCCGATGACAGCTCGGGAAGGGACACGCCAGCCAGCAGTTCTTCGCGGCAGGAACTGGACGACGGAGACAAAGGGAAAAAGAAGAAGACCAAGAAGAAGAAGGAAAAGAAGTCCAAGCCCAAGAAGAAAGACGATGCCGATGACCCGGACAAGAAGGCGAAGAAGAAGGGCTTCGGACTCCTGAGGTAGGAAAAACCTTCGGCTCGGGTCTCCTGCGTCTCGTCATGCATCTCACGGCGTAAATTCTCCAAATGTTTCCCCCCACGCACAGATTTGTTTGTAGAAACGATTTCACCAGGCTCGTATTTCCTCCCGTGGATAGCAATCTGCTACGACTGTTATCCATATTTCAACATGTTTCCAAGCAAATTATGCGAACATCTGGAGACGGGCGTAGAATCGTGTGCGCCGCTTTCATTAAGATGTTTATGAAATGGTTCCTTTTCGTGAAACATTTTGTTTAAACACGTCTCATTGGGGAGGGAAAAAAAAAACAAAAAAAAAAGATGCATAGACAGATAATAGCATTGTGTAACACATCAAGCTTCCACTCATGACTCCACTGATAACCATCATTCAGTAGATCGTAAGAAAGAACTCGCGTCATGAACACGTCCTGGTAAGTTATCCTCCTGATAAGGATGGGTACAAGGGCGGGACCACTCAAATATTTTGTTGATTTATTTTTTCTCTTTCAAGATTTACAGACATGTAACGGCCCAGCGGTGAGGGTCCAGATCTCATGATCTTGATTTGAACAAACTCTACACAAGCGTTTGAAGATCGTTGCTTCATATTCTGGGGTGATTTGTGGGTCCCTGAAAACCCCTTCGCATCAGTTACTGTATACACACTACCAGTTAAAAGTTTGTACACCCCCTTATTCTACCGCCATGGTTGTTCCTGAGGTTTATTTCTATGCTGTAAAACAATTCTGAAGATGTTTCTCCAAAATACACAATAATCTCCTCTGAACAGATGATATTGAGATGTATATCTGCTCTGTAAAGCTTCATAACGGCTCTAATCTGAGGTGCTGGTTGAGGTTAATTGATGATTTCTGAGGCTGGTGACTCTAAATGAACTTCTCCTCTGCAGCAGTAAGTTTTGGTCTCGCTTTCCTGGGAAGGTCTTGATGAGAGACAGTTTCATCACGGAGCTCGATGGGTTCCACACACACACTCGACACAATACTGATGTTAAAGGAACTGTTCCAGAACAGCTGGCCTCTGTGTCTTAGAATAACAACCGACTGTTATTGTTGTTGTTACTTAATTACATAATGCCATACGTGTTATTTTATAGTTTTGAAAAACTCCAGTATTGTTCTAGAATGTAGAAAGTAAATCCAAACTTGCACCCAAACCTTTGACTTTTACGGTACGGTACGGTACGGTACGTTTACTATAAATACACGATTTGCTGGGCAAAAGTTAGTCCACCCCGACTGTCCTACCAATAATTCCTTGGTGAACAATCCCCTTTACAAATGTAATCCCTCTTTGTTTTGGAACATGTTTGGGTTTCGTAGTTCCAGTGAACGAAGTAGCAGAGCTACAACATACAAAAATGAGCTATACAGCTGCATTTGTCCAACTTTGTGACAATAGTTTAAGGAAGTGCTTATATGCAAATTATTTGGATATTGTATAATGAACCTCTGCTCAGTTAACAGTTCACATAACAATGAGTGCTGAATGAGCTTCTTACCCCACAGTCATACAGTAGATGTTGGGGGCTGAACTAAAAGCAGAGAATAGTACCAGCATCTCTCCCTTGAGTGTTTCAGAAAAAAATGTAATCAGTTCGAATTCAATTCCGGTTTAAACGAAGCACAGATTCGACATCGTTTTAAGGAAAAGCCAGTAGAAAAGGCCTTGCCTTTGACCCAAGGCCAAAAGTGAAACAGCGCTTGGGCTTGGCTAAGATTAGTGAGGGCCCCCTGGCGCAGCTGCGCACTGAGGCCCAGTGGTAATTACTGACCTACAGTAATTAAAGGCATGCAAAGATGCATGGAGTCCACAGGACTGGCAACTAAAAGCTTTTATTTTGATTGGCTGGTTTATCTCACTGACCTGTAATTTGAATATCAGGTTTTGGAAGATGGTCGTCCTGTCATTTCTTTCTCCATTCAGTGTTTAACTGAGAGGACAGAGCTGTCCATGAGCGCATAGCCAGACACATTTATTTCTTTTGGAACGAACAGTGTTGCTTGCTGTTCCTTTTTCTTTTCTTAAGAACCTGCCAGGAACATTTAATAACTCCAGCCAATCGTTTTTTTTTTTTTTTGGGGGGGGGGGGGGGGGGGAATTAAAAGACACCAAATGGAAGCCATATGAGACTAATTCCTGGCCCTGTGAGAGACGCTGGGTAATGATGCAGCGCAACAAACTGGAAGTGATCATTTAGTTTTCTTCCCTTTTTAAATGAGTTGCGAAGGATTTGTTTATGGGCCGCTGACGTACGACTTTGAAGAAAATTCGCAGTTTGTTCTGTTGCGAAAATTAGAGGTTTCCTGTAAAAATAAAGAAATAAAACAAAACATACAAACTTCAGTCGTGCGTCCCTGAGCTTGGTGACTCAAACGTGCATTAAGTCTTGTATAGTAGGGTCCAAAAAAGCTGCATTTAACTCTGTAAGAACAAAAATAACCCGACTTGTGCTTCTACATCACAGACTGGAGGAAAAGCAGTTCGGACTTGACCTCAAGCCTGTTAGTGCAGCCGTTCCGCTTCTGCTCAGTCAGGCATCGCAGCTTGGATTAGAAAGCTTGTTTCTCGAGAACGCTGCAGACTTTGACAGTAATCTCTGACGTGCTAATACGGTCATACTTTAAGTTACTTAAATTACTTTCTAACTTATTTCATTATTTCTGTGAAGGTTTTGACTTTTTTATTTATTATGAACTTCATAGAAAGTTATTAGCAATTTTAACATCCATCGTATAAGTTTTTTTTGCTGTTTATTACAATTGACTGTTTTAAACTTTACAGTAGTTGTGTTTATTTCGCTGTTTGTTTGTACCTTATGACCAACATGTACACACTTTTTTTCTCTGTAATCTTATAGTAGTGTTTTTCTTTTTTTGGAACTTTGCAGCAGTTTTATATTAATTTGCTATAATTTTACATCTTTAGTGAAAATTTTTGCTCTAATTGTACAACAGTCATGTATTATTTTACTATAACATTACAGTAGTTGTCTTATATTGCTGTAACTTTGCATCAGTTATGTATTAGTTTGCTGTAACTTTATAGCAGCCTAATATTTAGCTGTCTCATATTATTTTGCCGTAACTTTACAGCTGTCTCATATTATTTTGCCGTAACTTTACAGCTGTCTCATATTATTTTGCTGTAACTTTACAGCTGTCTCATATTATTTTGCTGTAACTTTACAGCTGTCTCATATTATTTTGCTGTAACTTTACAGCTGTCTCATATTATTTTGCTGTAACTCTACAGCTGTCTCATATTAGTTTGCTGTAACTCTACAGCTGTCTCCTATTAGTTTGCTGTAACTTTAAAGCTGTCTCATATTATTTTGCTGTAACTTTACAGCTGTCTCCTAGTAGTTTGCCGTAACTTTACAGTTGTCTCATATTATTTTGCTGTAACTTTACAGCTGTCTCATATTATTTTGCTGTAACTTTACAGCTGTCTCCTAGTAGTTTGCCGTAACTTTACAGTTGTCTCATATTATTTTGCTGTAACTTTACAGCTCTCATATTATTTTGCTGTAACTTTACAGCTGTCTCATATTATTTTGCTGTAACTCTACAGCTGTCTCATATTAGTTTGCTGTAACTTTACAGCTGTCTCCTAGTAGTTTGCCGTAACTTTACAGTTCTCATATTATTTTGCTGTAACTTTACAGCTCTCATATTATTTTGCTGTAACTCTACAGCTGTCTCATATTAGTTTGCTGTAACTCTACAGCTGTCTCATATTAGTTTGCTGTAACTTTAAAGCTGTCTCATATTATTTTGCTGTAACGTTACAGCTGTCTCATATTATTTTGCTGTAACTTTACAGCTGTCTCCTAGTAGTTTGCCGTAACTTTACAGCTGTCTCATATTATTTTGCTGTAACTCTACAGCTGTCTCATATTAGTTTGCTGTAACTTTACAGCTGTCTCATATTAGTTTGCTGTAACTTTACAGCTGTCTCATATTAGTTTGCTGTAACTTTACAGCTGTCTCATATTAGTTTGCTGTAACTTTAAAGCTGTCTCATATTATTTTGCTGTAACTTTACAGCTGTCTCCTAGTAGTTTGCCGTAACTTTACAGTTGTCTCATATTATTTTGCTGTAACTTTACAGCTCTCGTATTATTTTGCTGTAACTTTACAGCTGTCTCATATTATTTTGCTGTAACTCTACAGCTGTCTCATATTAGTTTGCTGTAACTTTACAGCTGTCTCCTAGTAGTTTGCCGTAACTTTACAGTTCTCATATTATTTTGCTGTAACTTTACAGCTCTCATATTATTTTGCTGTAACTCTACAGCTGTCTCATATTAGTTTGCTGTAACTCTACAGCTGTCTCATATTAGTTTGCTGTAACTTTAAAGCTGTCTCATATTATTTTGCTGTAACGTTACAGCTGTCTCATATTATTTTGCTGTAACTTTACAGCTGTCTCCTAGTAGTTTGCCGTAACTTTACAGCTGTCTCATATTATTTTGCTGTAACTCTACAGCTGTCTCATATTAGTTTGCTGTAACTTTACAGCTGTCTCATATTAGTTTGCTGTAACTTTACAGCTGTCTCATATTAGTTTGCTGTAACTTTACAGCTGTCTCCTAGTAGTTTGCCGTAACTTTACAGTTGTCTCATATTATTTTGCTGTAACGTTACAGCTGTCTCATATTAGTTTGCTGTAACTTTACAGCTGTCTCATAGTAGTTTGCCGTAACTTTACAGCTGTCTCATAGTAGTTTGCCGTAACTTTACAGCTGTCTCATAGTAGTTTGCCGTAACTTTACAGCTGTCTCATAGTAGTTTGCTGTAATTCTACAGTTGTCTCATATTATTTTGCTGTAACTTTACAGCTGTCTCATATTATTTTGCCGTAATGTTGCATCTGTCTCATAGTAGTTTGCCGTAACTTTACAGCTGTCTCATATTATTTTGCTGTAACTCTACAGCTGTCTCATAGTAGACTTTACAGCTGTCTCATAGTAGTTTGCCGTAACTTTACAGCTGTCTCATAGTAGTTTTCTGTACCTTTACTGCAGACCCATTAGTTTGCTGTGACTTGACATTCGTCGCATATATTTTTGTTTTAACTTCATAGCATTCGCGTACATTTTTGCTATAACTATGCATCAGTCTATACATCATTTTATTTTGATGGAACTTTATAACGCATGTGTATTATTATGAGATATTCAGACTTTCAGTCCTCTGATGTGCCCTGGAGTTTTTTTTTAATGGTAAACTTACCTTTTCCTTTTGCCTGCTAGGATGTTCTTGTTAACAGTGTTACCTCTCCTCGGAGAGACATGAACAGCGGGACTCGTCAGTAATTCAGTGCTACACAGCTCATAAAAACACTAATAACTGCCAGATTAGCAGCAGTGCCGTGTGAGTGATTATATATCCTCGACCTGTACAACATTGAACCTCTCGTTGTATTTTCCCTTGTTCATGTCATCACTTTCCCAAGAGTCAGACATTAAATTTTAGACATTATTATTATTTTTTAAATTGAAATGCGGATTTGTGTGACTCTATTCCCCTCCCCCCACATCAGTGATTTTCATAATCACATATTAAAACCTCGAGATTACGGATAAATATATTTGTTTACGCTTATCAAATGCATAAATGCCGCTAAAATGCACATACAATAACAAAAGAATAAGAACTGTGTACACACATTATGTTGTTACAATAAGGCACGATGAGGTAGAAACAGCACATTTTGGCCTTTTACATGTAAATACTGTGTATTTTGCATATGTTTACAGGCACTCGCTTCATATCTCCTCAGGATTTTTTCCTATTTGAGCATGAAATTATAAAATCGTTAATACTGTCACGCTGACGCCCAGCCAAGGCCGATTATTAAAGCATATTTCTCCAGTGTCCCCCTCAATGCTGTTATGATTTCCTCATTTATTTGTGTGGACGTGTTCTGTCAATCAAATGCTGTCGGTTTATTAAAAAAAAAAAAAAAAAAAAAAAACGTATTCAGATTATTCAGATTCAAGAGATGGGCAGTCATAAATATTTATGAGCCCGGCTCGCCTAATTGGTCATGGCAGTCACCGTCTTTAGTGTTTGTTTTTCGGGGACAGCTTCATCTGAGCTTTACGTGTTACATCTTTTAACAGCTTTAAAAGAAGTAGCACTTGCCAGTCAATTTATTAAAAGAAAAGAAAAAAAAAAAAAGAATAAATAAATAAATGAAACATTGCCCAAACTGTTGCGGCAAACTTTGGAGGATTTAATGAGCTTCAGATAGTTGCACTCTGTCTCCGTATGTTGCATCATAGGAAAGAGGAAGTAGAGTTAAAATTGTGGATTTTTTTTTTTTTTTTTTTTAACTACATCTTGTCCTAACACTGTTTTTCTGAGATTTAACAAGTGGCAGGTTTATTTTAAGCTAGGTTGTACTTATGTGTTCATTATATGTACAGGAATTTCACTTGTTCGGGGTTTAAAATGGTTAGGTTCTCGGAAAACAGGTTTTTACGTCTCGTCGAATTACTTCGTCTCAATGATAATAATACTTCTTTAGAAAGTCGTACAGAATGATTGCAAATTTGTTCTACATATTTTACCATTAGATCAGTGAAAAATCCTGCTAGAAACTATTTATCAAGTAACTATATCTTTCGATCACGACGTTGATTAGAAATTTTTATGTCTAAAATTACTGGGGGAAAAAAATTATCATTGAAAAATTTTGAATTTTTCAGATTTTTTTTTTTTCTGAAAACCAAAATTTATATAAAGCTATGTGGATGCAAGTTTTACATACTGACGTACAAAGAACTTTTTCTGCAAAAATTACGATAAAATTACAGTATTCTAATGTTTCAAAGTACCAGCATGTGAAATACAGAGGTAACAAAATAAGTTCCTAAACACACTGTAAGCTTCATGTGTTAATACAAGGGGCGTTCAAATCAAACTGGGACTTTTTTTTTTTTTTTTTTGCGAAATAACAGATCGCAGGCCCGGGAGTAAAAGCTTCCTGTATTTCTCTATATACTCCCCTGTTACACTAATTCACTTATCCCAGAGTTACACTAGTGCTTGGACACTATTAAGGTAGAAAGTTTTCTCAGTACGACGGAGCCGTGATCGGACGTCTGAAGGTCTGGCCTCCCAGGAACTACGTGCATGTGAACATACCTAGAAACCAAAGCTACTGTATGTATCGCCCGAGTCCTCTCAAACAGACGGATGTGTTGTCCCTTTGTTGCGAGTGCATCATATTACTGTCCTAAATTAAGAAACTGCCCCGTTTCACACGTGCAATTTTGATGCCTTTCATTTCCTCAGTGTTTACTGCGGTTTAAATCCACACGTGTGATTTTGCTTTATTGTGTTTCTGCTTCATGCACTCCGTAATTTCACAAAGATGAATGAAGTCATGCGGCCTTTCTATCGTAAAGGTTAAGTCCTGTACATCATCTTCTATTTCACACACACACACACACACACACACACACACACACACACACACACACACACACACACACACACAACTTTCAGCTTTGCCTTTATAACAAGACACAAGTCCTCACTTTTCCACCCACATGTTTGTGACTAACGTATGATTGTACAGTGTGTAGAATACTTTTGTGATAATGAATAAATCATAATTAACAAATCAATACATAAGTCATGTAATAATAGGAACAATACGTGATCACGTGATAATGAATGGATCGTAATTAAAAATAAATAAATAAATGTGATGGTTACAAAGTGTACCATTTTTTTTTAAATAACGTAAAAGAATAATTTCAACATCAATGCTAAATTAAGTGAAGCTTAATATAGCATTCCATTTATTTAAAACAAACCAAACATCACATCATGTGAAAGGTGACAAGCCGTCAAAAGAAAGAAATCACAAATGAATACCAGTGAATTTAACATAAAACAAAATTGACAGAAATTTTGTGGGGGAAAAAAACATACATCATTTCGTAAAGATATGTATCAAATTTTAATCATTCATGTAAAAAATGAACAGGAAATTAAGCAAATAAAATTGAAAAGTTAACTATGTCAATAAATGCATGTTAAATAAATCATATAAAAACATCACACATGGAAAGCGTAAGATGTTTAACAAATGTAGAAATAAAAGAAGAAGAATTTATTTTAAAAAAAACCTGAACATGAAACAAAAATTAAACATTAAAAAAAAAAAAAAAAAAATCACCTGGAAAGAAATCAATCATGAAAGTCATTTGAAAAATGAATCTCATGACAAAATTGCATGTTAAAAGAAATAAATTGCAGCGGTACCTCTGCATGGAGATGAGATCTTAAGGTGAAATTTCGTATAGCGAAACGCATTGTCCTATAGGAAATCATGTAAATGCAGATAATCCGTTCCAGCCACCCGGAAATATTACAAATATTATACATTTCCATAACTATAACTATATATTTTTTGCATATAAAAACAATCAAAACATTTAGAAAAGTCAGGCAAATGAGGTAAAATATGAAATAGACATTAAACCTCACTTAGCCAGAATTTATGATTCCTCTTGGCACCGACTGCCTTAAAAAACAAACTGAAATGCTTCGAATGCTGAGGTAAATTACTCGCAAAATTTTGTTTCTGAAGGAGAAAATTTGTGAGGCGGGATGGGAATAAATACAAGGGACACCACTGGCCTCCACGGCCCCTAGTTGGACTACAGCGACTCCTAGACGGTCGCACGGATATGAATCTTAACAGAACAGACGGCGGATGGTGTGTAAAAATGAAAAACCTTAAATGTGTTAAACAACGTAAAGTTTACACACCACATGTTTAGATCCCACATACTGAACGTGATTATTTTTAAGAGTAGTGTGTGTGTGTGTGTGTGTGTGTGTTCTCTAAGGCTAATCTGTAGTAAAATCTCCACGTTCTGCTGCTTCATATGTAAATATTATTGATTTCACTTTTTTATCGACATTACTTCGCTTTTCCTGCTTAAGTGCTCGACTCTGCCAGAGGGCATTTGTGTGTGTGTGTGTGTGTGTGTGTGTGTGTGTGTGGTACATTATTAATATTAATTTGTAAATGGTTCAGGCCTTGGCTGTAATCCCAGTGCTTCCCATTTGCTTAATGAAAACCATTTTTTAACTCGTGTCATATGGCTAATGTTAATCTCTTACAGGAAGCCCAAGTATTTTCTGCTTTGGGTTTTGGGCCGCCGTTTGATTTTCTTTTTTTTTTTTTTTATAACACGTAACCACTTTAAGAGAACAACAAACAGTAGACGATTAGCAGCTACCTAAGATCTGAAATGTCAGTAATTTACAGGGAGAAATCAAGAAGAACAGTAATGAACCATTGTTTATTACATGAATATGCCACAGCCTGTGTCATAGATTGACGTGAAAGCTCGACACCGCCCACATGTTTACGGATGACTGACGTGTGTATCCTGCTCCATCGTGACATCCCCGCCACCAGCCGTCTCTGATTAATCTGCTGTTCATCGGAGACGACGTTGCGGGCGCCTGGAATGGATGTGCCAGTCAATATTTCTAACAAACCTCCAGCATTGTACTCTGCAAAGTTACACCCGAAACCTATGACCGTGGCGGACGCGACGGGCGTGATGGACGTGTCCGCCGATGATTTTTACATCTAAATCGATTCATTCAGCAGCAAGCTTTGGGATTGGATTCGTTTATTCCGAAACGGCGTTCCAAGGTGGAATCGTCAAGGTTTCTCGAGATTCATGCAAGGTTTCCATTTCACAGTCACTTAACCGCGTGCTGTCCAGAGAACGTCTGCGCAACAGAAAGGGCTCGAGGGTTTAACAGTGCATCTGTTTCTGGGGTTTTTCCCAAAGTAGGAAGAAAAGACCGCAAGTCTTCGTGGGAACTTTTCCAGTTGCTGCATCTTAACTGAGACAGACAGGCGCAAACACCTGGTGGTTACCATGAAACCCCATGTGCTATACACACACTCCGGGGACTCCTGTAGGCAAGTGAGTCCTTAAAAGAACTATTACAGTATAGACCACGCGAAGGCTTAAAGGACTGTGAAAGACTTACGCCGTCCCTCAATCCGCAAAGCAGTTCCTAAATATGATGGATAAGATGGATCTCTCAAGAACTTCGGAAAGACAACTTTTAGATGATGACCCGAGCGATGAGCAGGAATTGATGACCAATAAAATTAGAAAGAAAATCTCCCCTTCAAATAGGAAAACTACTACTTCTTCTTCTTCTTGAAGTCTCTCAAAGTTTAGTATTTAGCAAGTGACGTCAAGTCCAAACGTTCCCTCAACCTTCAACACAAGTGCGTGGTTGTACCGTTTCCAGAAGGTTTTGAGAAGTAAACGTACACCACTTGCTAGCTTGTTGCTAACCAGTGACTAGCAGAGAGGTCTATTTTGATTAAATATATACGTTTTATTTTCATCTGAAGAAAATTGACATAACTTCATCAGAATCGACTTTCCACTTCCGAGGTCAATCGGACGTCTAAAACCCCAGAATGAACCCGATTAAAATAATTTTATGCGGCGGTTCTTTCTTTTGAAATAGAACCGAAAATTCGTTCGGCTGGGGGGGGGGGTGGGATGAAAACAAACAAACAAAAAAAAAACGTATCCGATTTCTCCACCTGTCTCTAAAGGCCTGGATTTAGCGGGATTATCCCCCGCGCTGCACTTTCAAGCCTAATTATTGTTTTCGGATTTAATCCCCAGCTCTCCGCTCGCTCGTTCCCGTCGCACTCTTCATTGTGTCTGCTAAGTATCTGCTTTCCTCCGCGGAATTGTGCTCCTTAAGAAGTTCAGTCCCGGTTCTCAGACGCGGCTTTAAGTGCTCGGAGGTCTTAACCCGAAAAATATGGCGCAATCGTAATATAAATAAATAAAGATAAGGTTTCTGAGGCGAGATTAGCCGTCCTGTCTGCAGTAGTGCTTATGAGTTCTTCTTAAGCTACTTATACACGTATATATTGCAGCCTCGCGCCTGGGGAACGTCAGGCGTTTTGGTTTTAGTACCGATGTTTAGATGGGGCTCGTAACACAGGGAGCTCTGAGAATGAGCTCGGTGCTGTAGGTTTGGATGAGTGGGTGGACGGTGGACTATATATATATATATATATATATATATATATATATGTGTGTGTGTGTGTGTGTGTGTGCCAGAATGCTTTAATTAGTTATATATTCTCCGGCCCGGTGCACATTAAGGTTTAGATAAAGACGGCCACTGCGGTTCCGCACACACTTCTGTTTGCTAATGAGTATCCTCTAGTCGTCCGCTCATTATTGTCTTCGTTAGATCTGTAACCTTGTTTGACTTTCACTAGATAAACGCCAACCTCAGAACTGACTAGTACTGCCGTGTTGCTCTCACGGTTCATTATTTGCCACCAATTATGCTGAAAAGAACCTTGAGAACACGCAGGATGAAGGTTTTGCTGGACTGGAGAAGCGCGTTAATTCAGATCAGTCGAACTGCCGAAAAAATGGTTTTTGTTTGTTTGTTTATTTATTTATTTATTTCGATAATAAACGTCTGGTACTTTCTATTCCAGAATCCATGAAGGTTCCACTTTAGAATATGGTTCTCGTTACATTTCATGTCATTTTCATAAAAAATAATTTTCTTAAATCCTTTTTTTTTTATTTTATTTTACCTACAGATTAGATTAATTTCACACTAGAAAAGAAAAATGAGTCTCTCTCTCTTTCTCCACGCTCTCACTTTAGCATTAGCGTCTCTGCTAGCTTCTGAAAGGTGTTTGCTCAAGCAATACAACCTTTAAGTCAGCATTATAACCTTTACTGATAAAATCAACAGACTTGACTAGATCCTTTGAACTGATCCTACTCGAGAGTGACCTCGGTTGATTTGTTTTTTTCCATGCTATCAGGAATCCAGGGATCGCTAAATAGCCCTTATTAACGACCTCATTGTAGCCCATTAGCTCAGTTAGACTAGCATGCCAGATTTCCAGCAGTGCTAATGAGCGATGCTAGCTATGCCAGCTATGCTAATGAGATTTCGGTCTTAGATACACATACATGGAATGAAGAGAACCTGGGCTCCTCTGTGCTTAATAACGACAACGACGTCGGGGGAAAAAAAACATCAGTGCTGCTAGCACGGCTCGTTAGCTCGTACCTCATACCCCGAGTCTATCTGAACTTCACATCTTATTGATTTATTTCTAAATAAAGGATGTAGTGCCAAGTCCTAACAGGATATGAAGCTGTTCAACTAATTTGATCCAGTTTTCACTTTATTGTTCGGTTCGTTCTCAAGTCTGGCTCATATACAGTATTTCTGTCTTTGCGTTATTTGCATTTAAGATCTTATAATATTAATAATTAATGAAAATGCTGGCCTTTAAAAAAAAATATATATATATATTTTTTGATGCGTACATGAATGAATCGGAAAGCTGCGTTGGAAATCACGTTCTCTTTCAAAAACAAAACAAAACAACAGACACAATGTCTTCAGAAAGTTTGGCTAAAAATGGTTAATAAAACATTTTATTGATTTTATCAAATGTCTCGAATATTAGCATAGAGCAAACTTGCAAGCTGTTCAGCTGGTTGTTTTTATTGTTTGTTTTTCCTGAATGTCTGTCTTTAATAATATTCACAACTGAGTGTAATAAAAAAATAAAATAAAATAAATGCTAGAATTTCTTAACATAAAATAAAATCATAAAGTTTTTTTTTTCCGGTAAATGAGAAAATCGCGCTAGGAGACTTTTGAGAATTTTGGAAATTTTCGAGTTATTTTAGAAAGGCGCGTGACATTAGCTAAACATTTTAACGTTGTCGTTCTTTCTGATCATTTTGTCTTTTTCCCAACGATTAAAATGTCTCAAATTGTCCTCAAACTCTACTCTGAAAATAAACCCGGAACATTTTCAGTCATTATTAAACTTAAAGGTTTCACTTAGGTCTTGTACTGTACTGTATATAAAATTCTAAAACAAATTCGCTTTTTCGGGGACTTTTTATTGGACATCTTCGGCGCAGAACGTTTTCTCAGTCCGCCGGAGCCACGATTGGACTGTGCGGCTTCCCAGGAACTCCTTTAATACCCCAAATAATTGGAAATGGCTTGGAGCTCGGAGGTCAGGACTGTCCGGAGGACGTGGCATTAACTTTCAGCTGAGTTCCTGGAATCTGCTAGTGAAAATCTCTTGATTTTTAAGGATCAAGCGTTCCTCTCGATGAACATTCACCTTCACGCCTGCAGACGTGCGGGCTTCATTAAAACCTTTGTACGCCTTCGTTCACCAGAAAGTCCCAGTTTGACTTTAATACCCCTATTATTTTAAAAAGGATTTCTAGTTTTCTCAAAAAGTCGAAAAGTATATAATTAAATAAGAGGTGAAATTACACCCTGATTTATTATACAGATGGTAAATTTGTGACTTTGAGCTAGCAAAAGTTAATCCAGTTTTTCATATAAAGCTGCCTGAACCCACCAAAATATAGTGGATTATTTTAGAGATTATGTGCATTTACTCTTAAATTGTGAGTAAAAGTGTGCGAGTTTTAAAAGTAAAAGTAAAAGTAAACCTCGCGAAAGATTACAGACTTTAAAACACAGATCATGAAAAAGTTAGAAGTGATGTTTCTGGTTCTGTAATGTGTTTCTACATTATAGCAGATTAGAAAGAACAGGAAATTTTAATGAACCCGCAAGGCTGCTCCCATGTAAGCAGCACAAACATGAAAATTAAAACCAGAAGCGTAAGGGCCGAAGTAATTTTCGCTTCTCTGTAGAACCCCGTTAGAAAAGCTTCCCAGTGGAAGTGGTTTAGCGAAGCAGGAACCCTTAAGGAACCGTTGTAAAAGGAAGTGCGAGTCTAAACGTTTAGCTCGGAAATGTTAACTGCCATGAACACATCCACCTTCAGTTTTAAGAAGATAGCGAACTGCATTATTGTTCAGAATCTGCGCTTTTTTCTTTTTCTTTTTTTTTAAATAGTGTTTAAGAAGGAGACCGAGCTAGTCGGTTGTGTCGCTGCCTACAGTAGATGCTGAGAAATTACAGACAGAAAAGGACGTCCAACGTTATTACTAATGAACCCTTCAGGCTAGAGCGTACCTCCGCGCAGTCTGCTAGCATCATTTCCTCGGTTATTGGCCATTACCTTTTTCAGAATGACTTCTTTCTGGTTTGATTTTGATATGGTGATGATGTGCGAGGGTTTCACTCGAGCGTGACCGGGGAGATGCCGTCAACATGGTGTGAAATCTTCTCATGTCGCCCAACCGGTGAACCTGAATCTTTTTTTTTTACGTTTTACTGCTTTGGTTCACGTTTAATTGCGCTCGCTTCTTGTCCTCGCCTGCCATCGTATCTCACGGTAAACTCCGTCTCGCTCGGATTGCGCCCTGCGTTCCGTTTCCTCTTGTAAGACTGAGGAGCAGGTGTTCTTCTGATCAGAGCTGGATGGGATGTGCGAGTCAGTGTAACATCTGTTTGAGGAAGAAATAAAAAGGTATCCCGGTCTAGAATGTCGTCCGGTTCTAACGATCATGTTTTTGATGTCGTTTCTTTCTTTCTTTCTTTTTTTTTTTTTCGTCTCTTCTAGATTTGGCAAAAAGAACAAAAGCAAAGCAAAGCTGGGATCGCTAAGTGAAGAGGAGCTCAATAGGAGTGAATCAGAAATGTTGTAAGTCAAAAAAAAAAAAACTTATCATCAGAATTCTGTTCATTAAAGGAAATAAAATCTCTTATTTTTGTTCGTATTTTATAGGACGGAAGCTGACACGCCCGCTCCACCACGTGGCCACCTGCCTGACGTAGAAGACGATGATTTCGACCCGAACTATGCCCGCATCAGTAACTTCAGAGACCCGCCTCCTCTTAGCCACGCCTCCTACCCAAACCGCATGCCCTCTCCTCATCACGTCCCACCCCAAGGCCCCGCCTACAACATGCCTATGAACAGTGAGGACCCCCGGGAAGGGCTCTACGCCAAAGTCAACAAGATAAAGACCCCCTCGCAGTCAGCGGCCGAGAGGTAACGTACAGTGGAGCGTTTCCCTGTAACAGCGCGTCCCGAACACTAACGGCGCTAACGCTTCATTTACCGAAGTACGACGTGTCCTTGGTCCGTTTAAACTTAAATTGAGCATTTCGCCAAAAGGTTCATTCTGTCCCTCACTTACGTGTTACAGCGGCACCTCGGCACACGAGCAGGAGCCTTAAGAATTTTCGCCTTAACTGAAATAGACTTTTTTTTAAATAATTTTTTTATGCGTTCTGTGTAAGATTTAGTGAAGATGTCGCATCAGGCACATCAAGAAGACTTTCAGTTCAGTTCTTAAAGCAGCTGGTGCCGAGAGGAATCATAAATTAAGGTCAAGTGAGGTTTAATGTTTATTTATTTCATATTTTACTTTATTTACATGTCTTTTCTAAATATCTTGTCTGTTTTTGTATACAAAAATTCGATTATAGTGTTCTAGTGGAATTTGGTAATATTAGTCATATTCTTGGGTGGCTGGAACGGATTCGATATACAAAATTCCACCTTAAGAACTCGCCTCCGGAGCGGATTAAAGTCATATGTTGAGGTCATTTTATTGATTTATTTTTTTCCCATTTCTGCATTTAGCATTTAAAAAAAAAAAAAAAGCGCAAAATCCTGACCATGTCTGAAAAATACTGAACGCTTTGTCACTGACACTGGAGACTCCTTCCCTTAACTTTTATATAAATGTCTCATTATGATAGCGGTTTTTTTTCTTTTTTTTTTTTTTTTGATTTATCCGGATCAGGAGTCTTCCTTGAACAAGTTGCTGTTGCTACGGAAACAAAAATGCGTCCAAACAAACCTAATCAGCACTTTTCATGTTTTTTATTGTTTTTAATATATAATATATGTATGTTTTTTTTGTTTTTTTTCTTCCTAAAAATCATATTTCAGTGCTCAGACTCCATTGCTGTTTGGGTTACCAAACTCTCATTTTGATGTGTGTGTGTGTGTGTGTGTGTGTGTGCAACAAACACACGACCTGCTGTCCGTGATCCCTGCTTCCTGCGAGTGCCCTCGAGCAGCTCGGAGCGCGAGAGCGTTTAGATTTTTCTTCCCGCACTCCAGGCTGGAGAGGCTCGTTCAGGGGTGAGTGCTCTCGCCAGACGCGCCCATCGATTCGTCGTCTGGTCTTAATCACGCGCGGGCGTCGCCACGTTTTACTCCAGGATTAATCCGCTATCGATTCGAATCAGCTGATCCTGCTCCAATCGACCAGAACAAACAACAATCAACCTCTTGTATATAAATAAATAAATAAACCTGTAGTGCGTGGTGGTCATAACTCTGACGCGGCGTTCTGATTGGTCGTTATCGTTTCTATGGCAACTATCCTTGCTGCACACAAACGCCATCATTCTTATACACTCACATAGGCTGAAATCAGCATTTAATCAACATTACACAAGTACACCATACACACACACACACACACACACACACACACACACACACACACACACACACACACTTTCACATTAAACTCCCTGATGTAACCAACTGGCCATAAACACACCATTAGAGTTTAACTATCACTTTGTATTTTCTGTAAATCAACACATCGGGGAGATGACTTCCCTGAACCCGAGCTGTGTGTGTGTGTGTGTGTGTGTGTGTGTGTGTGTGTGTGTGTGTGTAAGAGAGAGATATTAGGGTATGGTCAATTAACCACAGAGTAACAGAACATCTCTCTCTCTCTCTCTCTCTCCAAGTTGATGTCTAATCTTCTTTTGCATCAAGCTTAATTACGCTCTCCATCTGTCACCGTCTCTTCCTTCTCTCTTTCTGACTCTTTCTCTCCATATCCGTCTCTTTGTCTTCCGTGTATCTCTTTCTTTATCCTTCTCGTTTTCTTCTCCCTCTGTCTCGCTCTGCCTTTCTCTCCTTATGTCTTTGTCTCTCTTTCTGTCTCTCTCTCTCTCTCTCTCTCTCTCTCTACACGGCATTTTTTCCTCAGCTCATCGTTTTCTCTCTTTCTGCTTCTCACTCTCGTTCATTCATCATCTGTGTTGCGATAAAAAGCACGAGGAGCAGTTCATTCCGCAAGGTTTCTTTCTTTCGTTCTTTCACACGCCCTGCTCTGAAATCTGAGTTTTAATCCCCAGACGCGAGCCGAAGTCTTTCACGTCCCCTCGGGTCTCTGGTCCGAGGCCAGGGGCACAGGCTCCTATTAATCAGTCTAATGGACCTCCGGATCCTCACTCCAGCCAATTGGAATTCTTTGCCGCAGCTCCTCTTGGCGTTCCTCCCGTTTAATTCGGTTCGATCCCCTCGCCGAGCGAGTCGCCGAAGCCGCTGTAGATCCCTCTTGTTCCTTTTGTTCGCCGAAGCCGCTTTAGATGCTAATGGAGCAGTGTTGGGCTGAATGAGGGAGGAAATGAGCTGCAGGCTTTGATGGAAGAGATGAATCTGATCCAGGTGGAGCTGGTGTCGCCTTTTTGTTCTCCGCAACCAGCGAACGGAATTTGTTCCACGTTGGCTCGCTTCAATTTGCCGCAGCCGATCTACTGTAGATCTCTGTGCCGTTTCTGACTCCTTGGGGTTGGAAACCAATCGAGATGTGTTTTCTTCCATTTCCGCTGGTATGGGTGAAACCAAAACACACGCGTCCTGTTCTGTTCCATTTTAGACTCCTTTTCTGAGACTAATTTAGGTGTGGACTGGTCCGTTGTCAGTTCACTGGTCAATCCCAATCCTATCGTGGATTTTTATAGTTCGTGTTGTTCTGGTGGAACTGTTCTACATGTGGATTTCCAGGTCTTCAAAGTGAAACAATTCTAGATGTGCATTGTTCCATTTTTCTGGTTCCTTGGGGTGGAGAACTGGTCTTGATTTACTGTGGATTGTTCAAATCCAGGTTCTTTTGAGTGAAATCAAAGAAATCTAGATGTGGATTGTTCCGGTTCTGGTTCCTGACGTCACAGATTGTTGTTTTAGTGAAACTGCTTTACATGTGGATTTCCAGTTCTTCGGAGTGAAACCAGTAAATGTTTGGCTCCTTGGTGTGGGGAACCGTTCTGGATTTAGATTTCAGGTTCTTTCGGGGGAAAGAATCTAGATTTTAATTGCTTGATACTGCGTTTTTTGGATAGTTGTGGATTGTCCCATTTCTGTTTCCAACCAGTCCAGATGTGGTCTGTAAATTTTGAAGTGGATCTTTATATATTTTGGGCTGTTCAGGGGAAAAAATGCTCTAGATTTGTATTGTTCCAATCCAGGTCCTTTAGGTGAAACCTTTCTAAATGCGAAATCCGGTTCTTTGGCCAAACCCAATCATGTCAATGGATTGTTTTAGTGAAACCACTCTACATGTGAACCCATTTCATTTTTGGCTCTTTGGTGTGGGGAACCATCCTGGATTTAGATTGTGTTCCATTTCAGGTTCCTTGGGAAAACCATTCTAGATTTAGATCACTTCATTCTGGATTTTTTGGTTGAAACCTTTCTAGTTGTGGATTGTCCCATTTCTGTTGCCTTTGTGGAAACGGAAATGGTGGTCCAGATGTGGTATGTTCCCTTCCTGTGTCTTTTGCTGAAACCTGTTTAGATTTAAAATGTTTCAATTCTAGTTCTTTGGGACAGCTGAAATCAGTGGTTATACATGTTGGGCTGTTCGGGTGAAAATGCTCTGGATTTGTATTGTTCCAATTCAGGGACTTTAGATGAAACCTTTCTAAATGTGGATTGTTCCATTTCCGGTTCCTTGGCCAAAGCCAATCATGTCATGGATTGTTTTGTTTTGGGTTGTTTTAATGAAACCGCTCTACATGTGAAGCCATTCGATTTTTGGCTCCTTGGTATGGGGAACCGTCCTGGATTTAGATTGCTCCACTCTGGATTCCTTGGTTGAAACCTTTCTAGTTGTGGATTGTCCCATTTCTGTTGCCTTTGGGTGAAATCAGTGCAGATGTGATCCGTTTCCTTTACTTTTCCAGTTCTTTGGGACAGTTCAAACCCCATTTTATTTTAACATGGTTACATACTTTTGGTCGTTCGTGTGAAGATGCTCTAGATGTGGATTGTTTCATTTCCTGGTGGTTTGGTTTGTTCCATTTGTCTAAAGTCAGATGTGGAATGTTTGATTTTGTTTCTTTGGGGTTAAAGCAGTTTAGGTTCCATTTCAGGTTCTTCATCCTAGATTTGGATTGTTCCATTCCGGGTTCTTTGGTCAAAACTAAATGTCATGGTTTGCTATCATGACCAATGTGGACCTGCATTGTTCCATTTGAATTTGTTTAGGTGAACACCATCTACACATGGTACGTTTACTGAGACCACTTTAAACCTGGATTGTTCCAGTGTGAACATGATATCTCTACAGTAGATGTGGTTTATTGGTACATGTTTTAGTCTAGTTGGATCTTCTTCTCTTTTTGAATGACTCTGCAAAAGTGGTCTAGCCTGGTCCGGGTCAGGACATTCTACACAGAGGTGTGTTCTGTGTTTGGTTGGTTTGTTGAAGCCTGCGCCTGCATGTACTGTACGGGATTGTGTTCTGGTTTGAGGATGTTCTAGATGCGGGTGGTTCTCAGCTTTTTTCTTTTTTTTTTTTTCTTTTTTTTTTGTTAAGGAAAAGGTTCGATTGGTTTAACCATGTGGTGATCTTCTGGTCAGTCTACTATAACTGGTGGAATTGATGGATCTCCAGCTGATGGATCATTTTGATGGATCTCTATTTTTTTGTTTTTATTTCCAACCGCTCTCGCTACGTTTTCCCCGATTGTTTAGATTCCATTAAGCACTTCAGGTTATCAGCGCCGTGGATGCTGCGGGCAGCACGGAAACCCGGCTTCTCCATAGCATGAGCGTAATTAAACGCCCGACGTGTATATTAACTCTCCAGTGACAGCTCGTTTCCCAGACGCATGTCACTTTAGATTACGGTGCTGTCGGAAAAGACGTCCGGCTGTTTGTCAGATCGCGTTATGGAGCCTCACAGGATGAAGGGATGGAGAGATGAAGAGAATGGATGGAGGAGGAGGAAGAGGAGGAGAGAGTGGGGGGGGGGGTGGAAATGAAGTGCTCGCTGACAAAAGATGCGCTTATCTGTACTCATGATAAAATCTGTGTGTGTGTGTGTGTGTGTGTGTGCTGGACAAAGCTTCAGGAGCCGAATAAGACACCAAGAGAAGAATTCACTTCCTGTGTAATTTTGTAAATTTTTTTCTCTTCCCAGTATGGTGAGATTTGGGGTGAGTGCTGATCCTGTCTTCAGATAGAGGGAAAGATTATCCGTCTAACCTTTACACAGATTCTCCAAAAAAACATACTGTATTAACGAGTGATGACAGACCAGTGAAATCTTACCTTTCGTGTGTGTGTGTGTGTGTGTGTGTGTGTGTGTGTGTGTGTGTGTGTGTGTGTGTGTGTGGTTTTCTAATTCCGTGTCTGATCTTTTACTGGATAATCCACACGAACCCATTAGTGCATAGTGTATAGGGGCGTTCGAGTCAAAGTGGGACTTTTGATTGCATAGATCAGAGAGTGAAAACTCCCTTTGTCTCCATATAATCCCCTGATACACTGATGCACTCATCCCAGTGTGTCACTAGTGCATGGACACCATCAAGGTAGAAAGTTCTCTCAGTACGCCGGATTCATGTCTGGAACGCCGGCCTCCCAGGAACTCCTTAATGACGTTTCCATGTTGAAATGTCTTGGAGGGAGAACAAGACTGGACAGCAGATGTGGTGATGACTCCCAGCTGAGTTCCTGTAACGTGCAAGTGGTGCTGGTGAATGATTGTGTGTACAGTTCTCACACACACACACACACACACACACACACACACACACACACACACACATACACACACACACACACACGAGTTGGACGTAGATGTGTAAGGAGCAGGTGTTCTGCTTCCGGAATGTTCTGTGCGTTGAAGTCTTGTGTAAATGTCGATCGCTTTTGCATCATCACGAACCAGAAAGTCCCGGTTTGACTTGAACGTACCTTTCATTTTAAGTAGAAGTTCAAGTTTTCACACACAGAGTAGAAAAGCTTGTACTCCCTCGAATCCCGCTTTGACTTGAACGCCCTCATACTTATGACGTTTCTCCATCCTTTTTTTTGTTTGTTTGTTTGTTTTTTAAATATAGATCATGGTTTCAGATTTTACGTAAAATCAAAACAATCCAAAAAAACAAACAAACAGTTTTTTTTTTTTTAAGTAAATAAGAAACACATCGACAAACCAAACAGGATAAATTATTGCAGTCTGTAGATCTTCAGTCTTAAAAAGTCAACGAAGTTCATACAGAAACTGATAGAAATGTATAAATGGAAGTGCAAAGACTAAAGGATTGATGTCACACACACACACACACACACACACACACACACACACACACACACACACACTGGAGTAAGTATGGGGCTGATAAGTGTGTGATTCCTACAGGGAGGCGGCGTGCCCGGCAGGAGGCTAATTAAACATTGATAGTGTTTCGCATTTGCGCTCTCCATCAACGTGGCAGCTGCAGTCGTGTTGCGTGGGAGCGGCTAATGGACGCGCCGCGGCCCGGGTTCTGCTCCAGCACGCGCCGCTGAGGGGACGCACGTGTTCCCGCGCGCTTCTGACTAATAAACTCCACCATCCATAACCACGCGTCCTTCATTCCATCATCAGCGGAGTGCTGTGAACACGTTCCTGTCAGTCTCTCGTAGCCTAGCACAGCGTAGCTTAGCATAGCTTTACAAAGCACTGGGACTGGAGAGACTCCTTCCAGAAAACCGCACTGGATCTACATTAGTGGACAATGCTGTACTGTGAACGAGCTGTTACTACGGAAACAAAAAGCCCACCACAATACACACTGTGACACGCCCTTACCTGTGTGTGTGTGTGTGTTGCAGTAACGAGGCGCGTCTGCAGCAGATCCGGAGTCAGCTCCAGCACCTGAAACCTTCTCCGTCGTACCCCGAGGCAGCAGCAGGACCCCGAGTGCAGGAGTACGATCAGTCACGGGTGAGTCCCAGCCTCAGAACCGCCCCCTCTAACTGCCCCACTAACCCCCCCAAACCACACTAAACCCCCCTCTAACTGCCCCACTAACCCCCCCAAACCACACTAAACCCCCCACTAACTGCCCCACTAACCCCCCCAAACCACACTAAACCCCCCTCTAACTGCCCCACTAACCCCCCCAAACCACACTAAACCCCACTCTAACTGCCCCACTAACCCCCCCAAACCACACTAAACCCCACGGAAACCCCCCTCTAACGCCCATAACCCCCCCACCACACGAACCCCCCTCTAACTGCCCATACCCCCCAACCCGCGCCCCCTCTAACTTGCCCATACCCCCAACCACACGAAACCCCCCTCTAACTGCCCCACTACCCCCAACCACACGAACCCCCCTCTATGCCCCACTAACCCCCCCCAACCACACTAAAGCCTCTAACTGCCCCACTAAACCCCCAAACCACCTAAACCCCCTTAACTGCCCCCACTAACCCCCCAACCCACTAAACCCCCCTCTAAACTGCTCCACTAACCCCCCAACCCCACAAACCCACCTCTAAACCTTTGCCCCACTAACCCCACACCCACTAAACCCCCTCTAACTGCCCCACTAACCCCCCCAACCACACTAAACCCCCCTCAACTGCCCCACTAACCCCCCCAAACCACACGAAACCCCCCTCTAACTGCCCCCCTAACCCCCCCAAACCACACTAAACCCCCCTCTAACTGCCCCACTAACCCCCCCAAACCACACTAAACCCCCCACTAACTGCCCAACTAACCCCCCCCAAAACCACACTAATCCCCCCCCTCCGCCCCCCGCCGTCTCAAACAAACCCATCGTCTCTTTTTCTTCTACTCGATTAAATTTCTTATCAAGTTTTTCCTTCTTCTCCTCTTCTCCAGCTCCACTCTTCCTCTGTTCCTCTAAGCCCTTTAAGTTCTCTCTTTCCTTCTCCTTCTTACTTTCCTTCCCTTTTTCGTCTTTCTCTTTCTTCTGACATATTTCCTTTCTACTTCTCTTTTATTTTAATTTTTAATTTTTATTTTTATACACATTTCTACGTTTCTTCTTCCTTTCCTTCGCTCCACTTCCTCCTGTTCCTCTTCCTGGTCTTCTCCCTCCTTCCCTCCTTCTTACACACCTCCATTACTACATCATTACCGTCCTAAAACATCCCTCCTTCTCTGTACGTCCCCAAATATCTCCTTTTTTTATCACACCTTCTCTGACTACTATCCTTCACTTTCCTTTTTTCGCCTACATTATTTCCTTTTGTTTGCTTCACCTTCCTTAATTCTTTCTTGTTTTCTCCTTTCCTTCTCATCTTTCCTCTTTCCGCTTTATCCCTTCATCCTCTCTACATCCCCATGTCTTTCCTTACGTTCTTTCTCTCTTTCTTCTTCTTTCACACACCTGCTTTTTTTTATCTTCTTTGACTTACTTTCTTCCCGCCTTATTCCCTCTTTCCTCACAGCTTTACTTTTTTCCTCCTCCTCTTGAGCACATTTCCTTCCTTCCTTCCTCGGTTCCTGCATGGTTTCCTCTTGTTCCTCCCCCTTTATTTTGCTCTAACTTATTTACCCTTCTTTCCTGCTCTTCTTCCAGTCTTTCTCTCCACCTCTCTAACACATTTCCTTCCTTCCTTTTATCTTTCCTCGCGTCTGCTCTACCTGTCGCACATATTCTCCTTTCCAGCTTTCATTATCTCATCCCTCGCTTCTTCCTGCCAGTTTTCCTCATTCGTTTCCTCTTCACTCGTCTTCCCTCCTTTATTCCTGCAGTCTGTCTCCGTCTCACTTCAGTTCCACAAGTTTCCCTTCATTCATTCATTTAATCTAAAAAAATAAAAAATAAAAACACAAACCCCCTAATAAAACACCAACATTCACGTTTCTTTTATGGTTATTTTTTCTTTTCTTTTTTTTGTGTGTGTGTATGTGTGTGTGTATGTGTGTGTGTATGTGTGTGTGTATGTGTGTGTGTATGTGTGTGTGTATGTGTGTGTGTATGTGTTTGTGTGTGTGTGTGTGTGTGTGTGTGTGTGTGTGTGTGTGTGTGTGTGTGTGTGTGTGTGTGTGTGTGTGTGTGTGTGTGTGTGTGTGTGTGTGTTATCTCACACGGATTATCACGGTTCATCTAGATACGTGCTGCAGGCCAGATCACAAGCTCTCTGCTGCTAATCTGCTCGCTCTTATCTGCTTCTACTTTACACACTTTACTTTCTCCTGTTTAACACACACACACACACACACACACACACACACACACACACACACACACACACACACACACACACACACAGGGAGTGAAACACAAAGCATGATAACCCGTTATCTTTTTGCACCTTTATAACAGTAAGTCTGTTGGAGATTTGAGGAATAAACCTCTCCAGTCAATCAGGGTTGCCATGGTTACCGCTTCCTCATGGTGATTGGTTGACTGACTAAACCGCTACAGCCTCAGATGTTTTCTCCTCGCAGCCAACCTAATTGAAGCATTTGTTTAACTTTTTATCCGTTTCCTGTTACCGCTCGAGATCTCACACACACACACACACACACACACACACACACACACACACACACACATGTCCCGAGTGTCTTACTTTATTATTATTATTATTATTATTATTATTAGCATTAGCATTAACGAGGTTGATGTATTAACACACTGTGGTTTGATGAGGAACAGGTAGAGTTTTAAGGCTGCTGGTGAAACCTCTCCAAACTAAACACGCCTTGTATTTTTAGACATTTCTGCCTGCGTTGCTTAGTTACTCTGGGCTGCGTTGTGTGTGTGTGTGTGTGTGTGTGTGTGTGTGTGTGTGTACACAGTGCCTGAGGCTGAGGTTTGGCCCAGCTCTTGACTTTCTCTGAACCTACGCACACTACTTCCAGGCATATACACACACACACACACACACACACACACACACACACACACACACATGTATGTTATTTACATACTGGGGAAATTGCTTACACCAACAGCCATGTACAGTTATGGCTCACAAAACACGAACACCTTCCACACACACACACACACACACACACCTATAACACTACTCATCTTTAAATAAATAAAGAATCATATTTCTGCATATAAAAACAATCAACACATTTCGAAAAGACGTGTAAATAAAGTAAAATATGAAGTAAACAGACATTAAACCACATTTAACATTTGTTTATGATTCCTCTCGGCACCTGAAAGCCGCTCCCGTTTCTTCTTGCTGCCGTCCTTGCTATCAACTTCTGGACCCGCGGTGCTGCGTCTTCACTACATCTTACACAAAATGCAACCGAACAATAAAAATAAATAAACTCGCTTTCATTCTTGCTTCTCTCTGCCTCCACGACAAAATCCCTACTTTTTTTTTGTTTGTTTTGCACACTTTTCCTGCCCACCTTTCACTCTCTCTCTCCCGTGTTTTCTTTTCCTTTTCCCTCTTCTTTACCTCATCTTTCTTAATTTTTCATATTTTTCTTACTTTCCTCCCTTTCCTACGTACCTGCTCTCCTTTCGTTTCCTACATTCTTTCCTTCTTTCTCTTCTTCTCTTCCCCTTCCTTCTTTTTACTTCCCCATTCCTTGTTCCCATTCTTTTCCTTTTCCTCTTCCCTTCTTCCTCTTTACCCCTCATTTTTTTCTTTCTCCCTGTCCTTTTTTCTTTTTACATCCCCATATCCTTCCTTCCTTCTTTCATACCTTCTTTTCTTTGTTGTTCTTTTCTTTATTCCTTCTTTCCTACTGTAGCTGCTTGACTTTTTTTTTCTCCTCCTCTTAGGTGCGTTTCCTTTCATCCTTCTCTCCATCCTTCTTGGTTCCTGTAAGGTTTCCTCCCGTTCTTTCCCCCTTCTTAATTGCTCACTTACCTTTTTTTTTTCCTTTTCCTCTTTCTCATGTACCTGCTCTCCTTCCATTCCTTCTCTCTACCTCCGTAACACATTTCATTCCTTCCTGTTTTCCTGATTTCCTTCCTTTCATCTTTCCTGATTTCCTTCTGCTTTTCCACAAAATGAGAGAGAGAAAAAAAAAAAAAAAAAAAAAAGCACATCTCTCCTACGCGACGCAACTTAGCCTAGGTTTGGTTTGGTTTGGTTTGGTTTGGTTTGGGTCGTTTGCTCCAATGCTTCATATGCCAAGGCAAATTTCTGGCAAACTTTTAGTTCTTAAGGAAATATCTGTGAGTCGGCGTCTTCGTCTGCCGAGGTGCCCCTGTTTATAAAAAAATAATAACAATAAATAAGTAAATAAACCCCTGTATATACCTCCAGTACTGGGAGCGTCTGGGACTCGTCCTGGAAGTGCGAGCTCCGCCCCTGCACGTCTCGATAAATAACGCAATAACGTTTCATGAGCAACTCACAGGACGACTAATGAAGGAAGATGAGCACATCCGCGTGATTGATGTGCGTGTGTGTGTGTGTGTGTTTGCGTCTCGTTATATGAGAGAGATCTCGGGAGGAGGCGGCGTGGGGTGTTACAGTATTATGTAGATCTGATTTCCTCGCGAAGTGTAGATCTTCTGTACCGATTTAGTAAAGAAAATCAGATATGAAGGTTCACTAATGAGAAAATAATTTCATTTATTTATTTCAAAAGGATCTTCTTCATGATGAATCAGTAAAACTTTACCGCGAACTTGAACAGAATCAAAGTAAAATATGTAAAGCTGTGAAAAGCCACGTTAGGGCACAACGTTCAACCATGAATCTCAGAGTCGCATTTGTTCAATGTCTGCGGCGTTCCCTCACCAGCCCGTCTGATTGATGTTTTTCTCACTTGAAGCAGCTTGCTGTGGCTAACTGGGGAAACGTGAATAAAGCGCAGAATCAGTCCATCCTGGAGATGTGGGCGAACTTTACCTCCGACACTGGGGACTCATTCCTAAACTCGTCTCCATATGGAAAGCGATGAAGTCTTAGCATTAGCGAGGGCTTTAATACGGCCTTGTTGGAAAACGAATCGACACTTTCTGACCAATCAGAATCTGAGATTCAGAATTGAACAGCGCAGCTTGAAGCAATGATACTTCCCCAAGCGCCGCCGGAAAGGGCGGCCCCTAATTCGGTCCCCATGCTATTCCTGACGCACACCACCTTACACAAATAAGAATCTACAGTTCTTTAAAAAAAAAAAGAAGAAAAAAAAAAAAAACTAGGCACTTGGTCATGGTTGTGTTTTTGTCCAAACCCAGCCCGGTCCCACCCAGACTCCAGACTTCATATTTCTCGTTATGTCGTCCTCCATGATTGAAGGCTTCACTTTGGGCTTGGGCGAAAGTCACAATTATAGCCTGTGTAATTATAACGCACGGAGGGGAAAATAGACCGAGACTGTCCCTGGAAGACGGGAATAAAAGACAGACCTTTATTACATCGTTTAATAAGGCACGAGGCAGAAATGGAACTGTTCGTAATGTGTGAGGGGAACAATTTGAGACTTGAAAGAAGAAGAAGAAAAAAAAAAAAGTGGCCTGAAGAAGGGAGCCTGTCCCAAGGCACAAGGTGGGACGTACACTGGACAGGGCGCCAACCCATCCCAGGGCAAAAGACACACACACACACACACACACACACACACACACACACACACACACAGTTATACGTCACCCCACATGTCTTTTAGAATTCTCTTTGTCTGTTTTGGGAATTACAGCACCAACTAGAAGCCCATCAGGATTCAAACCAGAGTGTACGTGGAGTTTCACGTCTCTAGAGCCAGACTCCTGGACCTCCCTGGACTGCTCGTTATGTAGAATAGCACTTGATCCAGTACGTCCCACGGAATCGATCGACTTGAGCTACTGCGTGACCTTTCCTTTGCATGACTTGCATCATTTTCAGACTGCTTATATTCTCCTATCAAGGATGTATTCATTATTTCTAGCTACAGAATAAGATTCAATCTGTTGTAAAATCCTGATCCTGTAACTTCAGTGGTTAGGCAACATGGCTTGTAATCAAGCGGAAGATCATGTGGTGTTTGTTTCCTCTCGAGCTGCACTACACGCCGCTGCCTCGCCGCTCGCCGATGCCCCCTAGACACCGCGGGGGTCGTGCCTCCCCGACTCGCACCGCTTGTTAGCGGCAGATGGTGCAGCCATTCTGTGAAGGTGATTAAGACCAAAGGCTGGAGGTGGCTGATCAGGACCTCCCTGCGACTCGCATAATGAGTCACATCTAATCCGATCGCAAGACGCAAGAAGAAGAAGCCTGGACTTGGATCGAAGCAGCCAGGAGGAGGGGCTTTCTCAGATTTAAGCTGTAGGTTTCTATAGTAACAACTTGTACAAGGACGGGTCAAAGATTTCAGTCAAGTATTTGTATTTGCTGCCTTCATGTTGCCCGGATGTTTCACGTACAAGTCATGGAAATTAGGCTGGGGCAATAAGAATATTACACAGAAATATCGTGATAAATTGGGCCACATACACATTTCCGAGATAATGTGATGTATTTTGATTACCTGATCAGTTGCTCAGAAGGTTTTTTTTTTTTTAAGTAATTTTTGCATAGAATAATTTCTCTTGGCTAAAATATTTTTCGGATTGTAAATGCAAAAAAAGGACGGAATGCTTTTTGTCAAATTGTCCTCAGTTTTTTTTTTTTTAATTTCTAATTTCACGTTTGTCCCCAAGGCTACGTTGAAATTGTTATTTTGGGGAAACGGTTAAGTTTTCATTCTTTCATAAAGTCACAGCAACACAGCAACAGTTTGCTTGTGCTACACTACAGTACTGCCACGGAGCGTTTCCTACCTTTTGTTGTTACCGTCATTCCACGTCCACCGTCACACCCCTTCTTCATGTCGCCTGCTAACGGCCCGATGCCGCTAGCTCTAGAGAGCAGCTACATAACTTCCTGCCACACGCTCGTCTAACGCGCAGCTGTCGCACTTGCCTGGCAGTGTGTTTGGTGATGATCATGTCGACTTAATAAGACCCGACAGGTCCAGGATGCTCGTCTCGAGTTTCTCCACGGCGGGAAAGAAGGAACGACAAGCGTATTAATTCTCCTTTCCGGCCTTTTGCTTCATTTCCTAACTCAAGTTCCATAATAATTATAACCTTCATGGGTGTGAAGTTCAGGAGAAACGGGCTAAGTCTGAAAAAAGTCACATTTTATGTCACTAAAAGTACTTTTACTGGTACCTAAGCAACATCTCATTAAAAAAAAAAAAAAAAAAGCTTGATAGTAATAATTAACTTAACTCTTTATTAACTAAAGAATGAGGCGCTGCGCTTCATTTGCTTATAGCTACTTTATTGTTGCTGTACATCGATCAAGTTCATTCATGTTTGCTTACTGCAGCTATAACAGAAATTTACATATAACAGCATTGGGGGAAAAGAAATCGTAACGTTTTTACGGTTTCGGCGGACATAAAGCCAGGTGACACTGGAGACTCCATTTTCCAAAGTTGCTGCATTTGCACGATCACCTGTTCACGTGTTAGGTCAGGTCAGATACGCCTCTTGAGAACATTCTAAAGACCTTTCCTCTTTGTGTTTCTGACGGTCCCCACAATGCTGTTTCTTTCCCTTTTTTTTTTTGTTGTAAACACTGCACTAATTCAGCTCCAGCGCTCCAGCATGAGTCATGACGGTGCTGCGGGCCAAACGCTCCAGTGCTGAACGCTCGCCCCAAAGAGTTCTACTTCCATGACGACCTTGTGAATGTGTGTGGGAGTGTGTTTATCGAGCAGCTGGTTTGGTGTAAATACTATCAATCTAATCTGTTTGCGTGCATTTGCATCGCAGATGTGTGTGTGTGTGTGTGTGTGTTTATGGATGTGTATGGAGTTGTGTTATTCGGGGTCCCCGTCATAGCAAGAAACCATGAAAACCTTTGAACATTTTTTTTTTCTTTTTTTTTTCCGGCAGCATAATGTATTTTTAATGCGCCTAAATGCCTTTTAGATACTTATTTGTGTTTTATTTAAACGCTTCCAAATGCATTTTTAATGCACTCTAAATATCTCCGATATTATTAAATGATGGTGTTTACGTCTTTCGGTATCGACTTCGCAGCCTTCAGGAAATCAAATTTACGAATTTTATGCTGCGCTCCCTCTATCCACAGTGTCTATATTACAGGCTAGTCACTGTACACACACACACACACACACACACAAACACGCACACACGGCTGTTTTCTGGCAGCACCGTTGCCATGACTCCTAAGCTGAGGTCCCGTCTCCCCCTTCGGCGAGGTTTAGCGCGGCTTAACGGGTCGACTCGATGCTCCTGTCTGTCCGAGTTTTCCAAAAAACCAGCGCTCTGTTCATGAGTCAAGCTCCTGGTAAAACAACCCCGAGGTTATCGTTTTTTGCAATTTACAAAAGTGTACACAAGGATGGGGTGTAATATATGATCTGTCAACAATGATATATATATATATATATTTTTTTTTTTAATACACTTGTAAGCCTCTTTAAATTGTCCAAAAACGTTTTGCAGCGAACCTTCTGCCCTTTTTTCTCCATCTTCATATGGTACAAAGACAAAATATGTTGGAATACCAAAAAAAATAAAATAAAAGGGTACAGCTTTAACCCTGACACTGGAGACTCCTTCCATACATCTCGAGTAGATCTCCAGCCCACGTCACACTCGGTACCCAAATGACTCGCAGTAAAATTGCACTTCAGCTGGAACTCCTGTCTGAACCATCGTTCCAGAAAATCAATCAACACCTTTTCCCCCAGCGCTCTGCTATATATATATATATATATATATATATATATATATATATATATAACCGCTGTGAGATGAAATAATATCACTGACCCGGCAGCTTTAGGACCCTGTTCCGCTACATTTATAAGAAATCTACAGCGAGTTCGAGGAGCGGCTCAGAAACCATGAGCCGATCTATTCATCTCTCGCCTCCTCATAAAGCAGCAGCGAAGATTGGAAGAGTGGAGGAAGCTCCAGAGACGGCACTCGTTCTTTTTTTTTTTTCTTTTTTTCTTCCCTCCTCAATGTGACCAGACAATAAAAGAGAGACTGATAGTTCTGCGGGGGAGAGAGAGAGGGAAGAATAGAAGCGCCTGAGAGAGAGAAACGATGGCTCGTCCGTCACTCTCGATATGAGCCGGTCTATCACAATCACGATCTCGCTGACCTTTTGCGGCAAACTCGTTCTTTCTCTCTCTCTCTCTCTCTCTCTCTCTTTCAATCCCCCCCATTCTCTATCTTTCTCTTTGACTCGCTCCGTATTCAAACCCTGTGAGGCACTTTTGTGTTTAAAGATCACGCTTTGCATGAACACGCGGCTCATCTCGAGACGCTTTCACCCGCCTGCCATTCACACCGTTCCCTGTATGACCTGGTTTATGGGGACTGTGATATTTTTAAGTGAGTTTGAGGGACTTTGGATAACGATAAGGCTTATTTATTTTTAATGATAGCGCAACACTCTCGGTGCTGCTTGTTTACTCCTGTATACACTCTATAGATAAAGTTAATTGACCGACTGTAATTCAGAAAACCCCCAAAAAAAGGATGGGTTCCCTCGAGTCCCTCGAGTGTCACGTGTCAGGAACTTCTTCCTCGCTCCCGTTGCATCAGGCTCGTTCATTAAGGATCTAAATATAAGTCTAAGTCGACATCTGGATTTCGGCAAAGCTGCATTTTATTGTTGAAAGTGTTGCACATAATAAAATTCAATGCGATTTGAATTTATTTCCTTCTCCTCCGTGCAGATCAGAGGTCCTGATTCCCGCGTGGCTCCAAGATACGAAGACATTGATCGACAGTATGCGTCTGCACCCAGGTACCTTTTGTGTTTCTGTGTGTGTGTGTGTGTGTGTGTGTGTGTGGCATTACAAGGCATATGTGCAATCAATAATTTGCGAAGAATTGTGCAGAAATTGTTTAATTTCCTCCCAAACCTTCGATTGGTAAAAACTGCTTTTATAACTTTTATTGTCTTTCTAAGTTCCCATGCAACTAATATGTTGTTTGTGTCTCATTGTTATTGTACCTGCGTTGTTGTGTCCTCGATCAGTAGCTGTCGTGGTCTTGTGCGCTGATGTTAGTTTCAATCCAATTTTTTTTTTTTTTTGATGAACTGGTACCACTGAAACAGTATTTCCCTGAAATAAAAATTCTTATGTTTCTTAGAACTTAGAAGTTCAGCAAGTTTACAATATTTTTGTAAGTCCATTTCTCACTATTATTGTGTCTTTTATTTAGCATTTTTAACCCCCAAAAATTATGATTGAGATTGTGGAAGTGGAGGAAGCCACGATATTAATTAAACTGCTAGCACTACTACTGCTTCCTTTTCCACGCACCTTCATTTCGTCTCCATAATTATGTTCTACATATTTTTCTTTGATGTGGACGGATGTTCAGTAATTCACAAATGAATAAAACAAACCGTAACTTTGATCCTGGTGAAGCTGGTACTGCTAAGGAACGGCGAGGAGTAACGATGCCGACAAAAGTGAAAACAATTAAGCGAATGGAGCGAGGCGTAAAGATGGCAGACATCGCTGTTTCTTTAAAAAGGGATTCGTGCGATTCAAAAGAACAAGGACAAGATCGTGAACATGTTAGTTATATACTGTGTATAACCAATTGTGTTAGTCTCCTAGTACCTGGGCAATGTTTGTTGGACTTCTGAACAAATTGGACTTACAAACGAGCTCTCAGAACGCGACTCGTTCGTATGCTGGGGACTTCCTTGTATGTCGTTTTCCTTCCTGTATCTACTACTTATTTCTGCCCAGTCAGCACGAAAGTTGGCTCAGGGCATTATGGGAAATAACCGTCACTGTTGACCAGCAACCCCTGCTGGTCTGAATCCAGGTAGCCAGGTAGTGATGAAAACAGGAAGTGCGGTAATGATGCCAAGCGAAGGGACCTGCTGTGTCTTGAGACTTAGTAAACCTCCATAGGAATGAGTGCTGATCATCACCCCTGGAGTCTTTGTTTTCCTAGACATGAAGATGATGGTACAAAGAAATACCATTTTTTTTTTTTTTTTTTTTTTCATCCTTAAAAACTGAATGTCAGGTAAGGATTGTGGAGATTTCCTTTAGGCTCAGATATAACCTGTTACACTTGATGGTGTGATGAGGCTGAGGTTAAGGAACTGGCAGAACCAGAGTCAGAGGTTGTGCAGGTACGGAGGTAGGGTTCACACGGGTTCACACGGGTGTATTATTATGTATATATGTATTATGTATATTAGAACAAGGCTGAAGGTGTTCTGAGGGGAACACCTTCACCCCCCCACCCAGCGTGTGCACACCCACACACACACACACACACACACACACTCTAATCCTCTTCCAAGCGCCTAATTAAATCTGGAGTGTTTGCTTTTCTGAGAGCTTTGCCCATAACTGGCCATTCACCTGATCCTCTTCCCAGGAGAGTGTGTGATCTGGACAGGAAGGCCGTAAAGCTCTGCTGGCTTCGGGCCAATAGCCTAAGTGGTTCGATGAGGGCCTCTGCAAGAACACACACACACACACACACACACACACACACGGGAAAAGACATCATACAGGACAATGGGAACCTACATCTCCGCCGTAACTTGATGAAACCTGTCTCACTGTGTACAGGTGAATAACTCATGCTGTACAGTACACTCCAGCTTTGCACCCGGATAAAAAGTAAAGGATTATTAAAAAAAAAAAAAAAAAACTGCAGCATTACAATGTAATCCGGTTACAAATAAGTGTTTGTCTGAAAACTCAGACACTCATAAGGGCATCGATTTAAATTTCCTCTTACGCCACGCTATCTTGTTTTGATGTGTCCCCCCCCAAAAATAAAGTGCCTCCCCCTTCCCCTTCTCATTCTACAATAAAGGGCACTTTAAACCAGATGAAATCACATTTTCTAAGCCGGAGTCCATAGCTCCCGTCCCCTCAGGCTCTCTCTCTCTCTCTCTCTCTCTCTCTCACACTCACTCGAGCCCATTTCCTTTCAAATGGCTGCGGCGCCTCGACTGCATTAGCATATAGTTCCCTGTGCACTTTTACAGTGTGTGTGTGTGTGTGTGTGTGTGTGTGTGTGTGTGTGTGTGTGTGTGTGTGTGCGCGAGCAGGGGAGTGAAAGGCTGCAAGCAATTTAATAGAAGCATTAATGGTTGTTCAGCCTTCACACAAGACTCCCTTAGGCTGTAGCTGTTCCTTTTAAACGCTCTCACTGAGGATCCTCGGCGCAGAAGGCCAAAGCCATGTGATGAGAACGTATTCAGTGTAACAGGTGGATTTACATCCCGATTGATCGTTAGCATACGTTCACGCTAACAAGTGGTAATCACCCCGACATTCATGATGCATTGTTGTGTGAGAAATACAATGCTGCAAGAATAAATAAATAAAATTACTGTTTTTTTTTTTTTGTTGTTGTTGTTTTTTTTTTCCTCCTCCAATATAATGTCAAAGTGGTCAGTCTGACCACTGGAAGCCCTGCGCTTCATGCCTAATTTGGCTAAGAGAGATGAAATGCTTGAAATGCACGCTTTGCTTTCCCTCATGAGCTTACAACAAACTCTCTTCTCACTAGTGATGCCTCGGCATACGAAGCATTTCAGCATACAAGCAAATGAACTGACACATACGTCCGGAAAGTTGTTCAAAACTTACTTGCGTCAATGGAAAGCCAAGCGAAGCGAGTTTACACCATGAGTACCAAGAATGTTAGCAAGGACGGTAGCAAGAAGAAAAGGGAGCCGCTTTCAGTTCGCTTTTAAAATCATCGGAATCATCAATTAAGGTTAAGTGAGGTTTAATGTCAATATTTTTGATTGTTTTTTTTTTTATTTTATTTTTTTTATAAGCATCCATGTTGGAAATTGGTAATATTTTTGCTTGGCTGGAACGGATTATTTGCATCTACATTATGTCCTCTGGGAAAATGCGTTTTGGTATACAAACTTTCGCACACAAACCGTACTTTTGCAAAATTGATAACCTAAAGCTCACTATACATCTTGTAGCTATTTATTTGTATTTAAAATGTGTCTAGACGCCTCGCCAATACGTAGACAATAATACGCATTGTGCTGATAATGATTTATTATCCTCCAAAAGTTGCCACGGTTACTTGTATACATTTGCTATATTTGGTTACCATACTTGCCCAAACTTAGAGACTTAGAGACCCTACAAAGCATAAAATGAATCTATTGCACAATCCAATGTACAAATCAATTTTCGAATCCTATCTACAGTAATGCAGGGATACGGCTTGCTTCTTGATTCTTCAAAGCAATCGTGGCTCAACAATTAATGCCTTTGGGTTACTGCTTTTTATTTATTAAGCCACACAGTGACCTATGAACCAGCCAAACATAACATTTTTTTTATTTTATTCTAACTTTAGTCCTGACCCAGTGAGAACCAGGTGCAGACATGATCAGGTCGGTGATGTAGTGTACTGCTGATGCTGAGTAGTGGGAACAGACGAGAGGGGAAATGAGGACGCTGCTGAGGCTATATACTGTAAACAACCCATTTTGAAATGATAAGTGTAAGCATGTGACAGCCTGTCGCAGTAAAACATTTGTTCCTGCTTCATTTATTTAATCTATATCACGTCATTAAGTTTGATATGAAGACGTGAGGGTGCCAAGACTTTTGCTGCACAGGTCCAAATAAAAACTTGTTTTTCTTCTAGCAACAACTTTTGCTTTAAGTAGACATTATGTTGGAGGAAACCTGATGTATGACTAAAAAGTAAATATTTGTGGTGAAATATTGCGAAGTGAGCTTGCTATAGAAAATAGTAAGTAAGTAAATAAATTAATAATAATAATAATAATTATTATTATTATTCTTATTATTATTATAGTCATTATTATTTTAGTGAAATGAAAAATTTGCTGCAAAAGCGCAACACTATGCCAGACGTTGTTTATTAATGTTTTTTCCGGATATTTTGAGCGAGCATGTGTTTTTTGCATAACTCACTCACTTCCAAAAAAAAAAAAAAGGGAGCGTTTTCCATGGTTTTTTTTTTTTTCTTCTTCTTCAGTTTTTCTTCTCTCATTGCATTACTCTGCGCTTTTATTGCGTTTTTGGTCGACGTCGCTGTTCCGCCTCCCGAGCGCATCAAGCTGCGGCATAACGTCGTTTGCCTCGAAAAACAGAGCGACCGTAATGAAATCAGCGTCGAGGAAATGAAGCCTCGCCGCTTCGCCGTCCGCTTGCGTCACCGTCCCTCGAGGGGAAACTCCTGTCGCTTTTAACGCTAAAATGGCAGGAGCAGTAGAGTCGGCGACAAGCAAATAACACTAACAAAAGGGAATGAGGTTTCGGGGTACGGATAAATATTTAAGTACATCGAAAAAGCGTAAAGTGTATCAGATTTCAGCGAGAGCTCCCGACTAATCCTGTGTGCTCTTGAAGTACCAGCTGCATGTTTCTGCGTGTGTATGTGGGAGTGGGTGTGATTCCACTGAGGAAAAACTTAAGGAGCCGGGGTCAAGCAAGGAACCGAGGGAGGAATTTCCTTCCGAAGATTTCGGGCAGGTGCAAGAAGTTCGGGCTCATGCGAGCAGACTCCCCCCCCCCCCCCCCTTCTTCGTAAGACGGAAAATATGTCCATCCGCAGCGCGCACACACTTTCACACGCACGCTCTCACGCGCACTTACAGAATTGGACGTGTACTCTTTCTCGAGGGATGGAGTGTTAATGGAGGGCGGTATGAGACAGATTGATTGCGTGACATTTCATTCCCGCGGTCCTACTTGTCCGTGTGTGTTGAGACGACTCGTGATTTATGAGATCCACTGCATATATACACACACACACACGCACTTCCATGGCGCAGACAAGTCTCGTGTATATTCTGACACACTCCTTGTAGAGTTCATAAACCGTGAACCGCGCTGCATTTTTGCACATGCCTAATGCTGCTTCACCAGCACGGAGTTTCTCTGCGTGATTATGGAAGGTCACGGGTTCACAAGTCTGGTGTGTGTGGGCGCATGTGGGTGTGTGTGGGTGTAAGTCATTTTTAATGTTTAACAGCCTTGACACCACAGCGTCTGCTTTCCCTGACTTCAGCTTTTATACCGTAACCACAAACCGAGTTCTCCAATGCTTTTTTATTTCCAGACACGGTGACGTGTACAGCAAGTCTCCTACATACGAACAAGTTCCGTTCCGAGAGCTTGTTCGTAAATCCAATTTGTTCGTAAGTGCAACAAACATTGTCTAGGGATTAGGATACTAACACAATTGGCTATACAAGGTATATTACCCTACAGTGTTCAGTAGAATCGTACGGATTGGTTGAGTTAAAAGAACGAGCAATGTCTGCCATCTTTCATTTCGCTCCACTCTCTCAATTATTTTCATTTTTGTCTCCATCGTAACTGAATGTTCGTATGCAGGGGACTTGCTGTAGTTAGTCCATTCCGCCTGCTGCCTTTTCACGTCCAAGCGTAAGAATTGAAACATTGCAGCACGCTGCTACAAGTCCTCCATACGCCTTCCCCAATAAACATTAGTATCAATATGGTTAGCTGATTCGTAAGCTGACGAGCCCATTTATTGTTTTTATTGGTTGGTGTATTTTCAAGTGGTACATGCTAACAGCACACGTTGACGTTAGAATGAAGTGCTCCTGTGTAAATAGTCGCCCGGTTCGCATCCTTGCGGGTTAACTTGCGATATTCCAGTTCAGTAGTAATAATTAACCAAACAAACCCACTAGACTTACGGTAGCCATTTGGTTGATTATCATTCGTGTGTTGGAGAAGGTGGTATTGGTGGAGGTTTAACTCCGCCATCCCAAGATCGGGTCTCAAATTCAGTGAATAAATTATATTCGTGAGACAAATCTAACGTGAATTAGCACGTACAGTACACCAGAGTTGAAATTCCTTACGAGACTGGCTTCGTCATTAGCTTATCTTTTCATGCGGTTTCTCGCTGACGTTTCCTTTCTCTGTCTTCCTCCTGGTGGAAATGCATGATAATTTATTATCTCCAAAATTCCTTACATCTTTCCCATTTGCACCCCACCCCTTCTCTCTCTCTCTCTTTTTTTTTTTTTTTGCCTCTCTAAGGCTCATGTTCAAGGCTGCAGTATTTCTGTTTGCAGTGCTTGGGTGGTCATGGCCACCAGTCACATTGATTGTGTTGCTGATGGACAGAACACATACACACAGAACAAAAAACATACACACTACACAATCCTGCTATTAATAGATCACATACAGCAACAATATTAGTGGAAAATGTACCCCTTGACATGACCCCCCACATTTGGCTCTGTATAGAGATCCTGCTGTAACTCATGAGACTACAACTACAAGCATGGATACCAAAGGCAAATGGTTGTACTTGTTAAGTGGGGACCATTGTAAAATATTTCTCAAGACATCAAATATGTAATTGTAACATCAAAGTCTTTGTAGATCTTAACCAATTTCCTTACAGATTTTTTTATTTTTATTTCTTTGCCCTAGACGAACAGCTGTGGAAGGCCACAGAGAAGCAGACCGTTACCAGAACCGTAGCCCCACCTACAACACAAACCAATCCACCCAGCCAGGTGCGAATCGTGTTCCCGTAGCACGATCTGGACCCCTTAGATACGACATGCCCCCGTCCTCCTCTTCAGGCCAGCAGGGGGTGCCAAGCTATGAAGCTGCCATCAAAGCAAGCAGTCGCTTGGCTGGTCCCAATCAATATGACGCATATGAAGATGGGCAGTACCCGAACCATCGGACCAAAAACCCAGCCATCGGTGCTGTGTAGAATAAAAAGGAGCATAATTTCGAAGTACCTAGCAAACTTTCTAAGATATTCTTAAGGGCTTTCATGTTAAAGGTGTCATTTCTTTTTGCAAGGTAAACACTCTTTGAAGGCAACATAGAACATTCTCTTTCTGTGTTGGCAGCCATTGTAACTAAACCTGGGTTCTATTCATTCATAGAAGGTTATGGTCAGGGTACATGTAGGTTTCTCAAGGGTTCTGTGAGTGATGATAGGTTTCTCACTCCCTAAAGTATCTTTAGGTCTGCCAACTTCATGGTATAAACTATTCAAAATCTTTTATACAGTAGCAGTCGACTTGATTTGCCTGCTTGTTGACAGATGTCTTCAGTTCACCTGTAGACTGGTTGATCTCCAGGAAAACACAGAGTAACCCATTTTCCAAGTACTGTATTGTACGTATGCCAATCCAGAATAGGGCTACCATTATTACTTAAGGGCTCTTCAGAGAAACAATCTAGGAACCTTTTGGCCTCCTGATGTAACTTAAGTGTTGAACAATGCCAGCATAACCTTAAACTTCATAATTCCTAAAACTTCATCCATATTTTGGAGCATGGTAGGTTATAGTTGGCAAATATTCAAAAAGGATCTAAATGCAAGGATGACCTTTTTAAGGGAACCTTTTAGGAGGACTTTCAAAAATCTTTTGCAGAAGCTCGAATCCACAGTCATTTGTATTTCGAATAACACTTTTCGTACATGTTCATCACCAAAGATTCTTTGATAACCAATTTTCAGAGGATGTACACCAATCCACACATAAACGGTTTCCCAACGCGACAACCTTTTGGCATGTAGATTTACCCTAGCGCTGAATAATGCGAGCATAATCTGGTAGCCACGTTTAGTAACAATGTGATAGGGTATAGTTGGCCACTTGTCTAAAAGGTTCCAGATGCAAGGGGGGGACCCTCTTAGGGTGACCATAATCTCTTGTAGCAGTCAATTTGACTTGCAGCTCATCTGTAGCTTAAAGTCCATGTTTAACCACATAAGTATCAGAAGAAGCCTCGGGCTAACCTTTTTCCAAGGCTGTACACCAGTTCAGAAAGTAGCTAGCTTTGTTCTTTTATAGGTTCCAGAGATAGAATAACTGTCAAGTCTCCTAGATGTAACCTAGTGTTGAATAATGCAGGCATAATCTCTGAGCTGTGTTAAACCTTGTGGTTCTTGCCTATATCTGGAAGTTATTGAATTTTAGAAGAAACATCTTCGTCTACTTTAAGTAATGTAAAGACAAGGTAAGTTAACCAAATGCTAGAAGTAAAAGAAATAACACTTTTAATTCTTTATCATGTTAATAGTTTAAATGTTGTAAATATTTCTTTCCACTTCTCATGTTATATACCGAAGAGATTGATTTCTGTCGAGTTTTAGAGGCTTGGACTACAAATCAGTTTGTACCTTTGTGTTGTTTTATACGATCCATATATAATTCTTTTGCTGTAGATAAACCGCTCGTCTGTGGTTTTCCTTTGGCCTTTAATCTGTGTGGTTTCTCTCACCGCTCCAAGCTGTGGTTTGCCACTCTGTGTTATCTGATAACTCGCAGTCTCTGTTTTCTCGCCGTATTATCCCGAAGACTCTCCATAGAGCAGAACGATACCAGAATTTAGATTGTTATCAAGGAAACAAGGAGTTGCTACTGTACCAACTTCCGTTGTCTTGTTTCTCCCATAGTTACACTCGAAGCTGTAAATCTCATTATTTCGCTTCCCTTTAACGAAGGAAGCTTCAGGGTGAGTGCAGTGCCAAATGAAAAATGGGAAATAAAATGAAGAGGAACGTCTTCTGAAATTCTTTGAGGAAGTTTTTGATTTATTTTTTTTTGTTTGTTTGTTTTGTTTCTATGTCATTATTATTAAACCTTTATAGATAAAATGAAATGTTATGAAATGTATTTTATTATTCTGGTGTTTTTTAATGGTAAGATGGATCCTGTGCCTTTACATTTTCCTTGTTTGCTCTTTTTTTTTTTTTTTTCTTGGTGCATAATTTTGCACATTTTCTAAAAGAAATTCCATCTTTCACTTAAATAAGCGTCACGGTGTTAAAAATTTCCAAACACTGCCACATTGTCGCATTTTCACATTGCGTGCGAAAGAAGTATGAAATTACTGAAACGGAATTTGACACGGAATGGGAGGTACTTTTGCGTTCTTCTTTTCTTTCCATATATTTATTCTAAAGGTTTATTGTTATTATTATTATTATTTTTTTTTTGAAAGAACAAATTGAAGAATTATGAAGGATACACATGCGTAAGTGTGTTTCATCCAGAAGAATAAACAGTTTATTTAGATGTGTTAATATATGAAGAAATCAATGTGTTGATTGTTATTGGATGTTTTTAACCATGTTTTGCATTAAAATAAAAAATCATCACCATACCGCCCATGTCTATTTCTTGACAATGTTTTACGTAAACTGAGCCCCGAACAGTTTTAAGTTCATCTTTAGGCAACAACCGAAGCTAAGTAAGGGTTAATTAAAAACTGTAAACTCTCTAATTGAATTGCCGACGATAAATTATACCTTCTTCAAACACACTTATCTAAGATGACTAAGTAATTAACATTGCAGATGACACTGAATCGTATTCTTCTAATTAAGGTTGGCGGTAGCTGCCTGTGTGATTAAGGTATAATGGATCTATTTGGGGAATGGCACTTGATTAGAAAATCAGGCTGGAAAGACTTGAGTTAAATCGCTGTTATTATGAGTTTAATTAAGAACAATGTAGGGGAAAAAAGTATTTTTGAAGATTAAATAGAGAGACTTCAAGCTTGGTTTAACTAGAAATGAACCTTCAATGAAAATGGTATGGTTTTGATTAAACTTTTTCTTCTTCTTCACAGTTTATATAAAAAATGTACTTAATATGAAATGATGATTAATTACCCTACTGATGAGAAAAATCTTCTTTACTTTATCTTTGAGAGATCTTGAATTTGGATCTTAACCATAGCTCGGAGTCTAGATGACCAAAAAGAATAACAATGGGCCATCGCTGCTTGGGCGCAGCACACAATATGTGTGTGTGTGTGTGTGTGTTTTTTTACCTCCAAAAAGCCCCTGATGATGAAAAAAAGCATCACATTATGATGTCACAGTCTGAAGTTATTAGCGGTGTTTCGGCATAAAATGAAGGCATTGCCAGGGCTGAACCATTTGAAGTATCAAAGATCCCTTCGCAATTTTGCATCCTCCTTGTCTTCAGATCATATTGGCTCAGTTTGGTGGCGAACGTATAAATTCCCTAAGAGGAGTATATCGAATTCCATTGGGTGCAATTTGCAAACAACCCATAATGACTGACTTCCTGTTCAGTAGAGCTCATGACATGAGCGATAGTTGTTCAGCTCAGTGAGATATAAATGTGTACCAGGTTTCATACAAGTGAATGAACTATGCAGCAAAATCTCGTGTGAAGGACCTAACAGCAACAGATTCCAAGCTGTGCCTTTTTCGGGCGTGTTAAGATCTCCAAAAGCACTGGATGTTGGGGGAAAAATGTATTATCCTTAGAAGAACAAGGGGGCCCTCACACACTATGACGTCCAACAGTAGGTCTGCTGTCATAGTGCTTGGGCCCTAAAAAAAAAGTAGTTGGAATAAGTGTTCACTAATAGAAGTGTATCGCTACAGAGTAATATGTTTGTGTTTGTTAAAGTATTTTTTTAAACAAATAATACATTTCTGTCCATTTTCTAGAACACGTGTTTTCCCCGACTCATTTCTGAATCAATGACCATTTTCAAGTTTAGCGCCCACAGAACTAAACCCATCATAGCCATTAACAGGGTTATAGATAAGATAGTTCTGCTGCAAGGAAACAGACTTTACTGTTTAGCACCCCTAGTGGATATAACTCCGTAGTGGTTTCAAAATGGTAGCCAACGCAGTCATCCAGTCCTAGCGGAGTTTGTACAAACTTTCCAAAAAAAGTGAGCGACTCGGCTGCACAAGATGTTATATTCTGTTCCACTAGGGGAGCTAAACTGGAACGTGATTCATTGACCACTTTATGGTTTTGTTTTAAAAATTAGCATGTTAGCATATACACTTTCTGCTTGCCTAGGAACAATTTAGGATTTTTTTTTTTTTAATGTTCATTTATTTTGTTGAAATATATATTTGCAAAAACCTGATATCCTTGTCGTGAGTTCTCGAGCTACACATGTGTCCACAGCACACAGATTTTATTTTATTTTTCTGCAGCATCATTAAGCTTTCAGATGTAACAACGTTGACAGTACATGCATCTGAGATTTCGACATCACCTCCAGAGCTTTGTCACACCTCCAGTAAATGATCAGGGGTGGCCAGGGTTGATCCCGCGTAAAATCACCCTTCAGCACTTTCCATCCCGTCTCTCAGTCTTCAACTGCTCCTTTCTGTCCGTTCATGCCGCTCTGCCCGGTGAGTGGTTTTGCTCGTTTCATTACATCCCCATTATGAGGAAGGCCACTCCAGTCTCAGTCTCCGCAGCTCATCAGGACGTTATCTGCTGGAGCTGGATTGGAATTCCAGATGGACTATTTATTTATTTCCACCTGGGCATTCTCTGCCCTGACCTTCACCTGTAGTGAGTAAATCTCACGAACATCATTTCAAAATCGGAAAGTGTTGATTCTTTTTTTTTTTTTCTTTTTTTTTTTTAAACCGTCATCTCTGACAGCAGTTCCAGTTTGTCATGGATTCAGGAATATTGTGAACGGTAACAAAGCCTAAAGTTACCGGATCGGTTTCGCTTTTGGGATCCGCTTGTGACTTTGGCCTCCGAGGAGCTTGGAGAACTGATTCCAGACCGGCTTTTGCGGTTTTCGAATGCTTTCCACTTCAACTTATCCATCTTCCTTTCAGCATAACTATGGCTGTGTCACTAGGTCCGTGTGCGTGTGTGTGTCACTGTGTTTCAGCTGAGCTAAGCTCTAGGCTAGCAATAGTTTCATTCCTCTCATACCAGTCCCAGTAACAGTGCTCTGGTTATTTATCCCTCATATTTATCATATTTATATTGACTATTATGTTTCCCTTAAAACCGGACCAGGAATAACCCGAGTGTGGAAACGCTGGACTGTATTTCGGAAGGCTTGAACCATGTGGCTAACACACACACACACACACACACACACACACACAGACACACACACACACACCATATGACCTTATTGACGGGATGGGAGAGCAAGCATTGGCAGTTCCAGCCCCATGCCAGGTGTTTAGGTTGGCAGAGGAGGGAGGGCCGCTCGTGCCCCAGATATCAGCCCTGGTATCGGGTTCCTCCAGCGTGATAAAAGGAACGTTCCTGTTAGCCTCGCACTAAGACCCGCGGCGCCCGGCCAAGCTCCGTCCCCTGCGGAAGAGGGAGGAACACTGCCCTATAGGGAGGCACGCTTCAATTTATTAAGCATGCGTTTATGGTTTTACACAATGCTTCTAATTGCATCAGCGGATGAAAAAATGTAAAAACCTTTTATATGTTTATGAATCTTCTTTCTATTGCTGTAGTCATTCATGGCAGTCAAATATGTTTTATTATAGTTCGTCCTTTGATTTTGATTGTTTTCTGTGTATTCACTTATGTTGTTTTTTAATTTTTAATTACCTTTTAATTTCCAATTTCTTTTTTATTTACGTTATTTCTTATGTCTACATTTGCTTCTTGATTGTGCAGCGCTTTGAGCTAATAAGAAATAATTATACATGTAACTCATTATCGGTAGTACTAGACGTACATGTTCATAAGATTTTTAAAAGTGACGTAAAGCTGTTTTGCGAAATTAAATAAATTCACATCACTAACGTAAAGGAGGAACAGTGTTAACTTTCTGCATTTTTCTCATTTGAGCGATTTCGGTGGTGGACGTTAGAGAATGCATCTTTCTTCTCCTGTCCTTTCTGACGGTGTGGAACAGGAATGTTGGATCTGTACGGGTAGAAAATCGTCTAGCTAAAGAAGAATGAATGCTTAGGGAGTGCTTCAGGTAACAAAGGTAGAAAACAGGAGCGTAATTCACAGTATAGTTGAAATGCAGCAGCAACAACACCAAAAAGAAAAAAGAAAAAAAAAAAGGAATTGCCCAAGAAATCGGCTAAATGACACATAAAAATGGAAATGCAAACGACAACAAAACAAAAAACAAAACCATGAAAATTTCAAATGTGTCAAATTCCTCTTAAACCTCAGCAAGTTGCCAATGAATATGATGTTCATTAATGCATGTTTATAGCTTTTCTCTTTTAAAAAAAAAAAAAAAGGAAAAGAAAACGCAGCTTGTTTTGTTCCAGAGAAGTCGTGACTCACGCTGGGAAACTTTCGGGATTGACTTAATGAAACCCAGAGCTACTATCTGGATGCCAAAACACTCCAGTGTGTGTGGATTTCATGTTTGGCCGGGAATCAGATCGTGAACTCATGATCACATGATCTCTTCTACAGTTATAACACACACAAATGTGTGTGTGTGTGTGTGTGTGTGTGTATGCATGTACGTACAGTAGGTAAAACCGTTTCACCGTATCATTTTCCTTCCACTTCACAGTTACAGTATGTGTCACTTTGTGTTGGTCTGTCACGTAAAATCCCAATAAAATTCATTAACATTTGTGGTTGTAACATGATGAAATGTGGAAAAGTTCAAGGAGTATGATTACTTTTCCAAGGTCCTGTATGCACTGTACATGGTACACTGCATGGCAAAAAAAAAAAAAAAACTGGAATTTGGTTACGAAATGTCCGACACATTATTTAAACCTGGAAGGATACACTAGTGCTGAACCTTCAACTTTATGGAAGAAATGTGGTCAGAAATAAATCACGACTAGAGATCACTTAAAACAGTTAGTAGAGAACAAACTTACAGTAGAAACTACAGTAGAGCTATGTTTAGCTGTTTAATCCCAAACCTGTAAACCTCGTCACATTGTGTGTACAGAAATGTTTTTACTTTCACTTTTGTCCGCTTGTTAAAAAACCACTCGTTAGTGAGACGCATCAGAAAAAAAGGCTTCATTTTGCTAAGGATCATAAAGACTGGACTTTGGAGTGATGGAAAAAGATCATGTGACCTGATGAGTCCAGAGCGATGGGCGTGTCAGGGTAAGAAGGGAAGCGCATGAAGCCTTGTATATATACATTATTCCTTTCCTACAGTATATTATCATATAACACATAGCAAGCATTTTTGTATTAAAAAAGTTAGACAAGTTTTTCCTGTGTGCATATTATTTTTTTTTTGGTTGACGCTACTGACTTTGATATTGCTTTTCCTTATTCCGGAACATGAATTTTTTAAAATTTTATTTATTTATTTTTTTGTAATACATATGCATTAAATGAAATGATCCTTCTCTCTTAGACAGCACCGTCAGCGACATTCCATAAATCACGTCTTTCAAGCCGGTGTGTTTTCTCATTCCCGGAATTCCTCAGTGCCACACACTGTGACAACTGAAACACAAAAACCAAAACATCACAATTATCTGTTACTATAGCAACGATAATGTATGACAACATACCAGAACCGCCCGTAATAATGGTTACATTTCTCTCTCTCTCTCTCTAAGCTGAAGAGATAAACCACCGTTACAGAATGCTTATCACGATTAAAAACAAATAAACAAAACAAGCAAATAAAAACAAGGTCATCCTTTTCTTCCTTATCTTCATTTTGCCCGAACGTTTCTTTTCCATGAGTCGGTGTTTGCGTTTTTCTCGCTCCATCCGCACGGCGGTTATCTGCCCAAACGCTGCTTCGTTTCTGACCTTCAGGGATTAAACCCATAGACAAAACAAGGGCGAAGGGGCATCTACAACCCCCCCCCCCATCCCCCACCACACACACACACACACACACACCCTGAGTCACCCACAACCCCCGTGACCACCAACTGCTTGCCCTTCTCACTCACTCCCTCTTCTCTCGTTCGGCGTAAACTTTCCATCGCTCCTTCACTCCGTCGGCTAGAGTTACTTGTCACTTGACCCGGTGTGTAATATCGCCAGTTTTGTCGTTACTCACCGCGCTACACTTTTTTTTTCTACGCTTTGTTTCTATGCTTCGCTCGACTTGCCGTAAAAACTCGCCATGTGCGTTTAATTCAACTTCAGTTCACACAACATGACATTTCACACCTTCTGAAACTTCTAGAAGACTAAAATGCATTAAGGAGTTAATTAATCAATCTTTATCTATGTCCATGCTAATTCTCCACAACATCGGTGTTAGCTCTCTACATCTACTCTAATTATCTGCATCTACGGTACGCTAATTCTCCACAAAGTCTATGCTAACTATCTACTGTAGAACAGCTACAATGTTTTTGCTTCCACCCTAATTCTCTGGAATGTCTCCACATCCATGCTAGCTTTCTACATTCATGCTAATTCTTTGCAATGTCTATGCTAGTTCTTAACATCTATGCTAATTCTCCACATCTACACTAATTGGCCACATAGGCTACACCAATTCTTAACATTTATGCCAATTCTCTACCATATCTATGCTAATTCTCCACAAAATCTATGCTAGTTCTATGCTATATCTATGCTAATTATTAGCATAACATATGTTAACATCTATTCTTAGCATAACATCTATGATAACGTCTACTCTTAGCGTAACATCTATGCTAATTATCTATGTCTACACTAATTCTCCGCAACGTCTCTTTGTTTTTGTGGTTTGCTCAACTTGCTGTGAAAGTTTGTGTCACTTTACACACACGACGTGACACGTCTTCTGAAACTTCTAGAAGACTGAAATGCATCACATATCTATGCTAACTCTCTACATCCATGCTAATTCTCTACCACATTGAAAATTATACAGGATAAATTAAATTCCTGAGTGTAGTTAAGCCCTCTTTGTATGAAAAATGAGCAATATGTAAATATGAGCAAAGAATGCTGCAGTAATAGGATGCTAATCCATACTAATTCTCCAAAACATCTGTGCTAATGCTCTATACCTGCCCTGTTTCTCCGCAGCATCTATGCTAATTCTCCACAACATCTATGCTAGTGCTAATGCTCCAAAATATATATTCTCTACATCATCTATGCTAATATTCTACAGCTATCCTTTATCCACATCATCTACGCTAACTCTCTAAATCTACACAAATTCTTCACATCTACGCTAAATCTTAATCTTAACGACTATGCTAATAGTTAACAACATCTATGCTAATTCTCCACATCAATGCTAATTCTTTACACTATGTTAATTCTCTAACACACCTTTGCTACTTATCTACATCTACGTTAAATCTCTATATCTGTGTTAGCGCTCTATCTGTGCTAATTCTCCACAATGTCTTTGCTACTTATCTACATATACGCTTATCCTCTACATCATCTACGCTAATGCTCTATATGTACTCTTTCTCCACAATGTCCATGCTAATTCTTAATATCTATGCTAATTCTCCACAAAATCTATGCTAGTTCTCGACCACATCTGTGCTAATTACTTACATCTACCCTAATTCTTTGCAACGGCTATGTTAATTCTCTACATCATCTACGCTAATTCCACACAGCTATGCTAATTCTCCAAAACACTGGCTATATTTATCTGTACTGGATTAAGGCTACGATTTGGATCCATTGTAGCAGCGGTACAGTCACACCTCTCACTAAAACAGCCTGTAAGGTTAAAGCTGTTCATGTTGTGGGTTTTACAAGTGTTTGCAATCATGGTGTGTTGCATGAGGGCAAACACAAGCCATTTCCCAATACACACACACACACGCGCGCACACACACATAGCGTTGAAGCTGTTAAGGGGCTCTGCGGCTAACCTGTTTGCTTCACTGAGCGCAGGCCAAGCATGGCGCACTGGAGGTTGTGCTTGTGTGTGGTGTGAGTGTATGTGTGTGTGTGTGTGTGTGTGTGTTTATCTTTGTGTGTGTGTGTGTGTGTGTGTGTGTTTTGCAGGTCAGGGCTCACTGGAGAGAGTGTGTGATGACTAGGAACGAGCTACAGGATGATTTACACGCTCCCCTTTAACCCCTCTCTGTGTGTTTCTGTGTGTACACAGGGGAATGATTTTTCCATAGTGAGTCGATAAAGGATCACTTTTTTGCAAAGGATATACTGTCTGTATAAGTGTGTGTGTGTGTGTGTGTAAGTGCGGAGGAGGAGGAGGAAAAGGTTAAAGGTGCTAGCCTTGAACCTCGCCTCAGCACATAAATCAAGTGTGTAAATCTGTTTTGACAGGAATGCAGACAGTAAGAGCTCGGCTCGGCCTCGGCCCGATCCACTCGCAGGGTGTTTACTCAAATGATTAACTGCGTGCTCATGATGGCACTAAAGAAATTTAGCTAACTAACTAGCCAGGGGCTTCATTTAGCTCCGTCATGTCATCAGTAGCATGTCTTGAGTTACATTTAATCATACAAAAACTGTTAAATAATTTTTTGACAATTTCATTACAAGTTAATAAATGTACAAATTGGACGTACAGTAGACGTAACAGATGAATATCTGTAAATCAGTAAACACAGCAACACAGCGGAAATATGTTGCAGTATCTAATGTTATCCTTACGTTTAACCATAATGTTGCCTCTCTGGAAGATGATAAGATATGTAGCTTGTTCCCGCCCAACCATTACGTAGCACTGATACTGGAGAAAAGTTCAAAACATTTTGCCCTAGCAAGAAATTTTCTTTGTTAAATAGCAAAAAAAAAAAAAAAAAGACCTATATAAAAAACTATACAGGATGAAGTATTTAAGAAAGCTATTAAATAAAATAGCTACCACAAGAAAACATCAAATAAATTATGATGAATAATGCTGTTCTTTTCATAGACTAATATGCTAACCTACTAACGTAGAAATGAAAAGAAAAAAAAAACAGTTGGAAACATTACTTGTAAACAAAAATTACTTTAATAAAGTTGAACATTTCAATAAAGTGGAAATTACTCTACGCCTGGGATGCATATCTAGCCACGACTATTTTTCCAAATGAAAACAAAGTGCAATCTCCGGTCCTGAAAGATTTATGCTAACGCGGACGTCACAAAACATGCAGTTCCTCAAATCTCCACTGGGTGCTGGATCCAAAAGTGAATCGATCCTCGTACAGCCAAATGCTGAAATGTCCAACTTTACAAACGTAAAAAAAAAAAACATGTTTACAGTCTGGTAACAAACAAAAAAATGGTTTCGGGCTCCCTAGCTAAATTTCCCATCCATGACTCCCGTACATGGGGTAAATTTATATGTAGCTCATCAGTTTAAATGATATTAAGCCATAAAGTTATTACTATATTATATAGCAGGGTGGCTGATTTGAGTGACAACTGCATTGCAGGTGTCAAACTGCTAGCTGTCGTTGATTGGTGTAGGTGAACTTACCACAAGAAATGTAGGAGTTGGTACATGATGATGTGTAGAGTAGGAATGATGGAATTAAATAAAATTCAAAGTAACATTAGCATATAAATTAGCTATGTTAGCATTTTAGCTAAGCGGAGTCAGGAGTCCTGCTGAGATGGTGCTGACCAGAGCTGAAAACCGTTAAACTGTTTTTAAACGTTACATTTCTTTGTTCTGTTTGCAGACATTGTTAAACATTCACTTCTAGAAAGAAGGGGGAAATGCTGAAATTTAGAAGTTTCTAGAAAGGAGTTTAAACATTCTACAGTATATTTGCTTTATTGTAATGTTCTAATAAGGAATACTAGCTCGGGTTGGCCAGAATTTAGATTTGGCAGTTTCATCGCTATTAATAATTTATTTATTTATTTATTTTTAACCGAAATCAGGTTTCGTCCCCAAAGTTCTCTCATGCAGAAGCTCCATTCTGAGCCAGAACGATTCAGAGTCATTTAAATCAATTAAACTGTTTGTTCGACAAACGTAGCATGACCTAATAGCACACTGGAGGAAGTTGCAATTAAACCTCAGGGAAGCTACCGCTATGATGGCTTGCTAATTACAGTAAGCATCGGTTCTGGTGAAACACACGACGCAGTGCGGAGTCGAAACCTCCGGAACGTTCCGGACCTGCCCTGCGTTCATCCGAGCTCTGAGAGTGACGTCACCGTAATCGCTGGTGGTATGTCAGGAATAAAACACGCGTTATGGGAAACTAATCAACTGTAGCACGGTGACAGGATTGACACTCATTATTTTCCCGAAACGGTGCAACATGCAGCGTGTTATTCTGAGCCGTGTGTTCTGTAGTGACATACAGCTAACTGAGAAATCTGCAACCAGAAGGAAGATGTCCTGTCACTTGCTTTGTGTGTGTGAGAGTGTGTGTGCTTCACTGCAGTGCTATACACACACACACACACACACACACTTCAGCACAGCGTCCTAATAGCCGCTTTGGCACAGCATACATCTGCAATTATCCACCTGGCTGCCATCCAAGGAGCTACGCTACCTCGCTCTCCATGTCCCGGCACCTCCATCCCTCCCCACACACACACACACACACACACACAATGCCAGCTATTATACAAATGTTTTTAGCTGTAAAACGGCCCACAGTGGACTGAAGGAACACACAGAAGGCATCGTGTTTCTGCAGGGTGCGTCATCTTCATCATCATCCTCATCCTCATCATCACTGTTTTCCTTTTTTAGACACATGAGCTCTGTTAGCATGAGTGTACACAAACCTGAGCTCAAAAATCATTTTAATTGTGAAATAAATCACAGTTACACGGACAGCCAACGCCCACACACACACACACACACACACACACACACACACACAATTATACTTGGTCATATTGCTTATCCTCAGCGTACAGTGCCTGTTTTTTTGTTACATTTATTTTATTTAGTCCTCGCTTTTCTTTGTTCTTTTATAATTGGATTAATTGAATTATTTTTATTCTTTTTTTTTTCTATACAGTTTTTCAATTTCACTAAATTTGTTTTACGTTCCTGTTATTTAAATGTATTATTTACAATTGTCCTAATTCTGTCCTTTCAATGTTTTCTTTTTATCAATTTTTTAAATTGTTTATCAAATATGTTGTATTATTTCCTCTATTTTTTAATAACAATGTTTAGATTTTTTAAAAAAAATTGAATTCATCCTTCTATTTTTAAAAACTCATTTTCATTTAAGTATTATTCACAGCTGAAAACTCCTTAAACTTACCTTCTGACTGCTGCAAAAAGGCTGAAACTGGAGACTCCTTCCACGCAGGCTAAACAAGCCAGTCGTCGCTAAGGAAACATTACTGTATTCAAATGTGCACGCTTATATTTTTGATAGCCAACACACATCTGAGATAGTCTTAAATGAATCTGACCAATCAGAACAGAGAATTCAACAGTGCGCTCTGACACGCTGATAGACTGGTAGATGAAACACTGAACTCATTGATTAACCCCATCGATCAGAGGAGGTTCCCAAGCCAAGTGGACGGATTATTGAATGGACGTTTGCTCGGTAGATACTCGTTTTTATCGATAGCCGCTAGCACACAAATCTGCACTTGAGATGATTTTTAAGTCATTCTCTGTATCAGTTTCTCAGAGCATTTATCATCAAGTTGAAATAACAATATCTCTTAATTTTAGACATTTAGTGTGACGTTTTCATGTTTTCATTTACCTTACGCAGACCCCGAAATGAAGGCGCTATCCACTAGGGGGCAGTATATAGGCAAAACATCCCTCATTCGCACCGGAATATCTTAATTCACAACAACAATTGTTTATATTAATACTATTTACCGTTTTCGTGAAGAATCAACTCTCGCCATTACATGGCAGCAGCCTCTGGGGTACGTGAAGTCTTTTCACACAGCACAACACACAATGTGCTATCCACCCTCTTACACATACAGTACATGTAGAAAACTATGGTGTACTTTAAGCATAAAGTCGTAACATTTAGAAAATATTATATTATATAAAAATATTTAAGTATTGTTTAAAAAAGATGATATATTTACAGTAAATAGTGACAATATTACAAGAATAATGTATTTTTAATGCCATTTTTTTCAGAACAATTTCAAAACATTAAGAAAAGTTATCATTACAAAAAAAAACAAAAAAACGTCTAGAACATTTTAAATATCTCACTTAAAAAAAATTTTTTTTTTTAGTTTTCTTGAATTTCAATATTGTGACAATTAAATTGTAGTAATTTGAGAAAACAATTAAAGAAGTATCATAAAAGAAATTAGTTGCAATATTTTGAGAATTTCAGAACAATGTTGTATGATTAGAAAAATATATTTTGATAAGCAAAAAAAAAAGCTAAATATTATTAGAAATCATGTGATATTATGATTTAAAACGTCCAATATTTAAAACATACTTTAATAATATGTATAAAAATGTTTACAAAAAAAATGCTATAATATTTCAAGAAAACCAATATACTTTATTAATTAATTAGTTTAAAGAAATTATTTTTAAATTTACAATAAAACAATAATAATAATAATAATAATAATACAGTGCTGATGAAACTGATATCATTTTTTATTTGTACTATTTCCATTAAAGCATTACAACTTGTCTTGAAATATCACATTATTCTGTAAAAATATATATATTTCATGAACAATAACCCGAAAAACAACATAATAGGATTTACCTTAGGTGTTGTTTTCCCCAGAATCAGCTAAACATGCTCGTTCTGATGACAAATCGTTATGTAGTCTATATGAACTACATAGGAAATGAGTACAATTGCATATAAGGGTATCATTGTATATGTCGTCAATTTATGTCGCTTCATGTTTTTAAAAAGCTAATGAGTAAGTGCAATTCTTTTTCAGTCTATATATAAACAGGGTGTGTTAGGGAACCTGCTATTTTCATATCTGTGTGTGTGTGTGTGTGTGTGTGTGTGTGTGTGTGTGTGTGTGTGTGTGTGTGTGTGTGTGGTGTGTAAGATAGTTGGAGCTTTGGTTGGGTTACTAGATTAAAGGATACATGGGGAAATTACAGTGGATACAGAGAACACTGGGTGGTCTGGAGCACTGAATAAACACTGCGCATACTTTTGGAAAAGAAACACCTTCGCACATTCGTCTCCGAAAGCCACTTACCAAACTCGCCAAACACGGCGCACGGAAGCGATGATCCGTTCTGATTGGTCAGTAGGCGTTGATTCGGTGTGTTATAACAGAAGCTGCAAACGCTCATGTTTATACTAACACACTCGCCCGATCATGTGATTAACTTCCAGTGAAGGAATGACTGTTTACAGCTACTGTAACCTGAAGGAGAAAAAAAAGTCATTCTTTAATCAATAAACATTGAAACTGTTGGCAAGGTCCAATCAAAGTATAATGCTGATAAAAAAAGAATCAGAAAAACTTGAGAGTAACTATTTAATTCCACGACCCTACTGTTGATTATTTTCCTGTAACAACGCAACATGACATGACTTTGTTGATACGATCAAAGATTTATTAGGAGAAGACTACCTTGAGAAATAAGGTTCAAGTAAAGGTAGCAATGTGTGTGTGTGTGTGTGTGTGTGTGTGTGTGTGTGTGTGTGTGTGTGTGTGTGTGTGTAAGAGCATGAAGTATGGTGTCTAATGTTATCTCTAACAAAACAGGACCACCTTGGCAGCTTTAAAAGGCCAATTGAGTTAACTTTCTCTAAAGTTTACACACCCCTAATCCCTAAAGCAGGCTTTCTTTCTTTCTTTCTTTCTTTCTTTTTTTTTTTTTAACGACAGGAGCAGAATGAAAGGCCGAGAGCCTTGTTTTATGTTCTGTTTTTTATGTCAGCGCCATTTCCATTTGCATACATAATGTGAGTGCTTTAACTTCAATACAGTAGTGTCCTAAGGTTAAAATAAAATAAAATAAAAAAAGATGTATATACACTCTCTAATCCACTTCACTAGGTACACCTTGCTAGGACTGGGTTGGAACCATTTCGACATAAGACCTGCCGTAATTCGTCATACTGTGGATTCAACACGGTGCTGGAAACATATTGACATGATACAGGTACGCTGTGGCATTTACAACATGCTCAGTTGATACTAAGGGGCCTGAAGTGTGCCAGGAAAATCTCCATATACCATTAGACCACAACCACCAGCCTGAACCGCTGATACAAGGCAGGATGGATCCCTGCTTTCATGTCCAAATGCTGACCCAACTGTGATTCGCTATTTATTAACAACCAAAATATAACAATTGGATGTTGGCTGATATGCAAAACAAAATAACAAAACAGAAAAACTAAATATCAAAACCGAAAAGAAATAACAAAAATAACGAATAACGAAAACAACAGCAAAAATGTAAAATTAAAAATAAAACAGAAAAAAATATCAAATATAAAATATACCGAAAAAAAAATATACCGAAATACAAAATGAAAAATCCAAAAAACTAAATAAAACAGAAAACAAATTTAAAAACTAAATTAAAAAAAGCTAAATAACAAAACTGAAAAACAAAATGAAAAATCCAAAAAACAAAATAACAAAACAGAAAACAAATAAAAAAACAAAATAAAAAAACTGAAAAAACTGAAAAAAACTAAATAACAAAAATGAAAAACAAAATGAAAAATCCAAGAAACATAACAACAAAATAGAAAATAAATTAAAAAACAAAATGAAAAAAATGAAAAAAAAACTAAATAACAAAACAAAAAAAGAAAAATCCAGAAAACTAAATAACAAAACAGAAAAACAAAATAAAAAAAATGAAAAAAACTAAATAACAAAACCAAAAAGAAAAAATGAAAAATCTGAAAACAAAGCAAAAAAAAAAAAAAAAGAAGAGAGAAAACACAACAACATTCAGTCAAACCGATAAAGGTGGGTGTGGTTTGCGAATGAAATTCTTACCACTGATTGGACGAGACGAGATCTTTCTGTGATCAGTGTTTTTGTTTTGCATTCCTCTGGCACTATACAATTGTCGAGTTAAAAGTTACGTTTAATAGTCTCATCATGTTATTTGAGAATACGAAAAAACCCTGAAAATAGATAAGCATACAGTAGCTACGATTCCACGCCGCTTTTATTCTGTTCTTATTGCTCCAAGTTGTTACTATAGAAACCACGATAGTTTCCAATCAACCTTTTAATAACATGTCATGAAATGTTTAACATAAAAAAAAAAAAAAAAAACATTAATCCAAGGATATAATTAAGAATACTTGGGTATATGATTGTTTTGCATTTAGAAAGTGTTTTTAATGCTGGGAAATATTTCCAGATGAACACGTTCGCATCGAGTCACATCGAAATCCAGCTAAGACACGTTTCTTGTGATTATTTATGTCGGTAATGGAGATGTTGAAGTGTAGTTGAGAAAGAACGTGCTTGGGGCAAGTAGCGCTTTTAAAACGGTGTGGAACGCTGTAATTATCTGTACACTGGAACGGCGCCATGGTCTTGGAGTTATTGGGCGGTTGCGAGTGGAGGGTTTTACGAGCACTTAATTCCGTCGTGGTACACTTTCTCTTTAGGATTTTAGTAGGTTAGCGATAAATTGGTTATCAATGCAAAGAATGAAAAAACTACCAACTTTATATCAAGATTAAGAAATTTTATAAAAGCAGACATAACTGTTACTAAGCATCTTTCGAAGAAAAATTCAATTTAAGACTTACGAGAAGCACGAAATGGTTACACCAGTCACAATTTAACGGTGCTGAGATATAAATAAGTAAAACGATGACGTAATAATTAATATACTGTAGTTTGTGTTGCTTCACTGATTGGAGTGTCCGGATTGATCCGTGCTTGCATTAATCCTCGGAGTGACCTCGGAGTCTTCACCCTGACAGACTGATAACTGTCTGATTACTGTAGATCCCAATGCAGACAGATGGATGATTGGATTAGGACACAATGACAACCCCATATGTGTGCCTCAGGGCAGGAACAGGAAGCGTCTCGACCAATCAGAAACAGTCTCCTGAGGCCGCTGGCTGCGGGTGTGAAAGTGTTTTGATATTTTTTAGAATAAGATATTAGAGTAAGTCTAGATGATAGAAGAGCCTTTAGGGCTGTTATTGTCGGTCGTTCAGCGTCACCACAGCTTGGCACAGGTTTTTACACCGGATGCCCTTCTTGACGCAACACTCGCATTTTACCCAGGCTTTGGACCGGCACTGCATCCAGTGAACATTTCGTAGGATAACATTATATCATGTTTTTGATGAATATATGTAGTCGTTATACAGAAGGTTCTATCTCTCTCTTTTTCTTCTCGTTTTCAGGTCTTCACTCAAAGCTCGGGCCAAAATAAACAGATGTAATGTACATTTTTATTGTTCATCACATGGTACCATAAATCCTCTAGCGCTCGTATCAGGTCCTGCACACGAGCAACGTTTCACCAAAACGCCGGAGAGACGCGTTCGTGTTCCTGGACGTGTGCTCCTGCTGGAAATGGCGGACTCGCCCCGAGAACACTACTCAGCGAGGTATTTTCGGCCCTGTGGCGCCCCACCAGCTTGTTATTAAAAAACCTCGCATTCCTGTGTTTAGCACTACATGTTAGAGAGCAGGCTGCGGGCCAGGCCTGTCCCAGTTTCAGGGCTTGTTTCATGTGGTCGCTCGGAGAAATCCACCTCCGACTACGGGCGCAGCGTGTTAGTGGATCATGATAAGAAATGCTTTATATAGTTAATGTTATGTTGAACTGGTACAGAGATGTGACACTTTTTTTTAAATAGTATTCTTGGGTCTGAGCTATAAAAGTGAGTTTTTTCTTTATTTTTCAAATTTGAAAGATACAGTTTTGAGATTTTAGGAAATTACGGAAAAAAAGCACGGATCTCGGTGTGACCTTACTCAATGTCAATTTTCAGTTTCATCTCCATGCATTTATCACGTGCATTCACTCCACATGACAACAAGTCGGCCATCTTTTTTTTTTTTTTTTTGCTCTTTTTGACACGAACCAAAATTTTATTATTAATTATTATTCATTATAATTTATTATTATAAGTTATGAAGGAACGTTTGATAGCTTAAACGTTGTTGCGTTTGTGCTTGGACCCACTAATCGCTCCTTGCAGCAACACGTTACATATGCGTATTAAATATATATGTACATGTACAGTAGAGTGTATTTAAAATTTCCTCTTATACACTTTTAAAAACATTGAACATACACATCTTGATATTTGAAGGATTAAAAAAATATTTTAAATCATTTACATTAGTATTGCTTAAAAAAAAAATATATATATATATATATATATATATATATATATACGCCCACATAGGAATCATAAATAGCCTCATAGAAAGGCGAGATGTAAAAAAAGTTAAAGTATTACAAATCCCAGTGATTAGCCTCGGACCCGCCCTTCAGTGTGTATTCTGACATTTTTTATCTCTACCTACATGTGATTTGTTCCTGTTTGATGCAAAAGCATGGAAGAAAACTGTACAACTATGGTTTTATCAACACACACACACACACACACACACACACACACACACACACACACACACACACACAAAGCTTCAAAGGAATAAACATTGAGTGTGAGAAGCTACTGCAGATAACCTGC
>QNUK01000445.1:120000-182500 GCA_013621035.1 Clarias magur | reverse complement strand
TTTACATTTAAATCATTAAAACCAGTCATAATTTTTCCGACAGGGTGCGTTCAATAAAAAAAAAAAAAAATGACTTCACGTTTATATCACTAAAATGTCTTTACTTGAATTTGTCTTAAAAATAAACAAACAAACACATTCTAAGCCATATTTAATAATAGGAATAAGCATCGAAAAACTTTTGACTTTTATACTGAAAAAGTGACTCAAAATCTCTGAGCTTAACATGATGATGTAAAAAAGGTGTGTATTAATTAATTAATTAATAATTTTTTTTAATAACCCTGAAGAAGCCGCTTGTATTGTGTCAAAATGTAAAAAAAAAAAAAAAAAAGGGAAATATTAGATATTTTTCGTTTAATGTTAAAGACTTTTTTAACATTAAAGTATTAAAGTCAACCTTCAATACAAATAAAAATAACAACAACAAACAATAAAAAAAATACCCTGCCTTACTTGAAACTGAGCCATAATTGTTTAACAATCTTTAATTTTTTTCTAATGCCAGTTTAAAATATTTCCGCAGTGTGGGAGGAATAAAGGTGTATCTTATCTTAACTAGTGAGAAGTAAAAGCGCCCCGACTTCCTCATTCCTCCAGTTAGCAGAAAGCTGAAAAATTCTTAATTCTGATGAATGTTTTAGCCCGCAGACTAACGGAGGCAGCATCCGTCACTGTCGCTTAGATTTACGGTGATAATCTTATAAAATTAGGAACATACGGGACGTAGGGGAAATCGCGGCTAATCATCGTCACTGCTTGAAAGTGGTTTTGCTTTCTCCAAATCAATCAGAAGTGCTGTTTATGTATTCCTTATTGATGTTTTAATTTAGAAAGTAAATAAATAAATAAATAGAACATCTCTCCGGTGTGGACGTGCTGAAGTGACCGGAGTGTACGGAAGCAGCATAACAATCCGCCGGGAAAACGCGCGGGCAGAGACATCAGGGTCGAATTAACACCCACGGTGTTGCATCAGTCTGTATGTGGGATTGGGGTTAGCGCATGAAGTGCGGAGTCACACACTGCAGGGTGTGTGCTTATAGAAAAGTAATCAGCCGCAGATGTCCCGGTGTCATGTGAAGCAGCACGCTCTATTCCTAATAAACAAGTTCTTTTCATTACCATAACAATGAGACATTCGGTTTTAATTTGCTTATTTTATGCATTTTCGCAGTCAGATGTTTATAGAAACATCTTTTAACAGAAGAAAACATCAACACTACAACAATACAATCAACCACTGCATGAGAAATGCTGTACGAGCGCTTGTGTACTGAACTGTACGTCGTTACTCAACAAATGAACGGTATTAGTGTTAAGACTGTGTTACGCTGTTGTAGTAAGGCCTGCTGACGTCACACGCAAATGCCAATCTGGCTCCGCCCACACGTCCTGATGGTTTAAGGTGGCGGCGCAGTCTACAGGCTTTCCATGCAGTTAAGTCGAGATCTGGCTGCTTCACTGGACTGGTGTCGTTCCAGCCGCTCACGATTTTCTAACCAATATCACCAGTTTCTAACACTGTAATCATATTTGTGTATATAAACGCAATCAAAACATTTAGAAAAGAGAAATAAATCGACAGGCTTGATAACATTCTCGGGACGCAGATGACGTCACCGTATTGTTAGTAGGTTTTTCCACCGTTATGCCGTAGGGGGCGACACCAGCAGACGAGCACATGACGCTCTGTTTTTCTCAGTCATGACCCGGAATGTGATTCTGCAGTGAACGCCAAAAACTGGAAAAGGTGCGAAAATGTTTGGTCCCAAAAGTTTAAAAACAACTTTTAACGCCCAGCAGCGTGAATGCGACCCGAAGCCCATCACTGTAATCACACTGCTGATACAGAGACAGTACATCTGCAGTTTCTAAAACCGTGACAGCGAGACATTTTTATTTCACCGGTATACCGTACAGTATATCGTCAGTTATCATGCTAACATTGCTAGCATTGCTAACATTTCACAGTTGTTTCGTTAATCTGAAGTGTTTCAAATGTAATAAATGGACATAAATGTAGGAAATGTTATGAAAGATAAAAACATTTTTTTTTAATGATAGCAGTGAACCTTACGTTTCTGAACACTTTTAATATAATAAGTTATATAATTAATAAACTTTAAAATAATTACAAAACTTAAAACTTGGGGAAATCAGTAATAATAATAATAATAATATAATAATAATAATAATAATAATAATTTCTCTTTTTTTAAGTTAGAATGATCAAGTTGTGCAAGTTATGAGTAAATGTTTTCTTAAGATTGATCAGTAACTACCCTTAATTATCATCAAATAATAATAGAGAATTAAAAGTAAATAATATTACAATAGCCAGTCTGACTATTAAAGCAAATGAATATTTCACTCACTCTCACACACTCATCGCCTGGAGCCTATCCCAGGAGACTTAGGGCACGAGGCGGGGTACACCCTGGATGGAATGGCAATCCATCGCAGGACACACACACACACACACACACACACACACACACACACACACACTCATTCACACACTATGGCCAATTTTGGGAACGCCGGTTAGCCTAATCCGCAGGTCTTTGGACTGTGGCAGGCACATAGAGACGGGAATCGAACCCAGACCCTGGAGGTGCAAGGCTCAGTTTAATGTCAATCATCAGCAAATGGCCAACGGTTTAAAAATCAGTTCTACATGTAGGAGTTTTTTAAGACTTTGGACTTAGATTTCGATCCTTATAATATTAGAATATAAAATATGAAAGGTCAAAAGTGTGTCAAATATTTTTGTTCTAATTTAAAAGTTTGGATGAAAAAAAAATTTGGCCACAAAAAAGTTGTTTGTTTGTGTCGCAGAGAGTTTTATTCTCCGTGTACTACAGTAAACTTGTTTCTCTTTATGTAAAAACATCACACTTTTATATCATTGTGTGTGTTTGTTTAATGCCTACGGAGTTACATTATAGTTACATTACAGTTACATTACAGTTCCATTATAGTTACATTATAGTTACATTAGTTACATTATAGTTACATTACAGTTACATTACAGTTACATTATAGTTATATTACAGTTACATTATAGTTACATTAGTTACATTACAGTTACATTACAGTTACATTATAGTTACATTATAATTACATTAGTTACATTATAGTTACATTACAGTTACATTATAGTCACAATAGTTACATTATAGTTACATTATAGTTACATTACAGTTACATTATAGTTACATTATAGTTACATTAGTTACATTATAGTTACATTACAGTTACATTACAGTTACATTACAGTTACATTATAGTTACATTACAGTTACATTATAGTTACATTATAGTTACATTAGTTACATTATAGTTACATTACAGTTACATTACAGTTACATTATAGTTACATTACAGTTACATTACAGTTACATTACAGTTACATTATAGTTATATTACAGTTACATTATAGTTACATTAGTTACATTACAGTTACATTACAGTTACATTATAGTTATATTACAGTTACATTATAGTTACATTATCGTTACATTACAGTTACATTACAGTTACATTATAGTTACATTATAGTTATATTATAGTTACATTAGTTACATTATAGTTATATTATAGTTACATTAGTTACATTATAGTTACAGTATAGTTACATTACAGTTACATTATAGTTACATTACAGTTACATTATAGTCACATTAGTTACATTATAGTTACATTATAGTTACATTACATTTACATTATAGTTACATTAGTTACATTATAGTTACATTATAGTTACATTACAGTTACATTATAGTTACATTATAGTTACATTACAGTTACATTATAGTTACATTACAGTTACATTACAGTTACATTATAGTCACATTAGTTACATTACAGTTACATTATAGTTACATTATAGTTACATTACAGTTACATTATAGTTACATTATAGTTACATTACAGTTACATTATAGTTACATTATAGTTACATTAGTTACATTATAGTTACATTATAGTTACATTAGTTACATTATAGTTACATTACAGTTACATTATAGTTACATTACAGTTACATTACAGTTACATTATATTATACAGTCACATTAGTTACATTAGTTACATTATAGTTACATTATAGTTACATTACAGTTACATTATAGTTACATTATAGTTACATTACAGTTACATTATAGTTACATTACAGTTACATTATAGTTACATTACAGTTACATTATAGTTACATTACAGTTACATTAGTTACATTATAGTCACATTAGTTACATTATAGTTACATTATAGTTACATTACAGTTACATTATAGTTACATTACAGTTACATTAGTTACATTAGTTACATTACAGTTACATTATAGTTACATTAGTTACATTATAGTTACATTACAGTTACATTATAGTTACATTACAGTTACATTATAGTTACATTATAGTTACATTACAGTTACATTATAGTTACATTATAGTTACATTACAGTTACATTATAGTTACATTACAGTTACATTATAGTTACATTATAGTTACATTACAGTTACATTACAGTTACATTACAGTTACATTAATTACATTAGTTACATTACAGTTACATTATAGTTACATTAGTTACATTATAGTTACATTATAGTTACATTACAGTTACATTATAATTACATTACAGTTACATTAGTTACATTATAGTTACATTATAGTTACATTAGTTACATTATAGTGGACTTACAGTATAGAAACAATTCTAGTTTCTATTTTGATTTAATTTCATAAGGTTTTGTCGTTTTTCTGCTTACGACCAGATTGCTGACGTAAAGCGTTAAAGTGTTGTGGTCTTTTTCTTTTCACACCAGCAGACGGAGTGTCTGGAGTCTCCACTAATTTAGACTTTAGTCCACCTGTCTCGTCCTGTACTGGAGCTTGGACAGCCGAGACCCACGACACATCGCTTCACATAAACACACGGCTGCACTGTTTAATTTGGTCCAAACCGATGCTAGACAAAACACACTCTGTTTAACAGACATGACACATAAGTTAGGATTTTTATACAGTACTGTGCAAAAGTCTTCACCCCCCTCCCCCCACACTCCTTCAATTTCTTCAAATTTTGCTTCTAAAACGTCTGACGTTCTTGTATTTTTAATGTAGTCTTGAGGAACGGCTTTCCAGGCTTCCTGAAGGACTTTTGACTTTTTGATTTGTTAAGCCACACAGTGACCTATGAATGATTCAGGCGTCTAACTGAAGGTGTGACGCAGTGAGAAACAGGTGCAGATGATGACAGATGATCAGGCTGGTGATTAGTAAACTGCTGAAGTAAACGCGCATGCACATAGGACACCCCGATAAAAAAATAAAAAAGTCTCATAAATTATGCACGCGTCCTCGTTGATATTTTAGGGAGGAAGCGGCGTCAGTCAGAGGTTTGAGGCATTTGCCGTTTGAAGAGAAACAGATGGAATTAGGCCACATTGTAGAGGGTGAAGAGGAGGATGCATGACAAGTTGATTTGTGCAGGAAGATCTGTGTTTGTACCGAAAGAACGAGGGATGAAGAAGGATGCAAAAATAGCCGAGGAACCACGATGTGAGGAGAAATCAGATTCAGAGCGTTGAGTGCTAGAGATGCCTAGTCTGGAATTAAAATGAAGACAGGAGAACAGAGAGAGAGAGAGAGAGAGGTTCATACGCAAGTCGGTAAAGGATGAATGCATCCGCCCTGATTTCCTCACCGCGGGTGATAGCACTTTTTAATTAAGGTGCGAATGAGGCACGGATGGAGAGAAAAGACGGCGAATGATGGAGATTTATCATCGCTCCTCCACAGGCTTGCAACTTATCACTACTGCGACGCCTCGGCAGCGATAATTCTGTTAATAGAAATGAACACAAACACACACACACACACACACACACACACACACTTGCCACAATTCACTCTTAATATGCCTATACACATGCCTGGCTGTCGAAATGCAATTCTGGTTCTTAATGAAGCGCCTAAAAGCATGTTTAATGAATCTCCGACATTATTAAAACACACACACACACACACACACACACACACACACACACACACACAAAAGTGTTCATTCATTTCGATGCCATTTGGAAGCTCAAAAGTCGCCAGTGCTGAATGGAGAGATGGAGGAAGCGATACGCGTATCCTATCGTAGCAGCTAAAACGCTGTTGAAGAAGCTCTGATAAGGAGACGGAGACATTTTTACATCATTAATACAATGTCTGTAGGTGTACAAGTGTTAACCCATAATCGTGAATGTGTGTGTGTGTGCATATGTGCAAGTGTTTTGCGAGTCTGCACTCATTCTTCTCCTGTTAAGTGCATCTTTTCATCGAAATGTCACAGTGTGTAAGGTCAAAAGTTTCTCTTTATGTGACCTCACACGTTTTTTGAGACCCCAGAAAAAAAGCCTCTTGTCGACGTGAAAATGCCAGCACTTGATTTTCATTTTCATTTTTCAGTTTTTTTTGACGAGGAAACAAAGACATTACAGCAATTTGCTAAAGGTTGGTGCGTAGCTACGTTTAATGCTTTGGCACTAATGCAAGGTGATATGGCGATGTACGATCCATTACTCTTCTAAGATATTGTTTGTGTAAAATAAACGTGAATGATGGGATGGATTGATGTTTATTTCATTTTCAGTAATTACAAACCAAACCTCCCCCATCTTCTAAACGTCGAGTCAAGTAGGCTTTACTGTCACTTCAGCCATATACAGTTAGTACACAGTGAACAAAACACTGTTTCTCCAGGACCAGGGTGCTACATGACAACATAAACTTACAACATAAATTAACAGAAAACTAACTAGCCAACTAAGAAGCCTAATTAGCTGGCCAGCTGGGAACTTTTTACGTTTTTATACAAAAGAGAGAACTAAAGTGCATGTGCAAATGTGAACCCCCCTCACGTTCAAGTGATAACACCCCCTCCCCCACCCTCTAAAGGTAACACCCCTCCCCCACCCTCTAAAGATAACACCCCTCCCCCACCTTCTAAAGATAACACCCCTCCCCCACCTTCTAAAGGTAACACCCCTCCCCCACCTGCTAAAGGTAACACCCCTCCCCCACCTTCTAAAGATAACACCCCTCCCCCACCTTCTAAAGGTAACACCCCTCCCCCACCTGCTAAAGATAACACCCCTCCCCCACCTCTAAAGATAACACCCCTCCCCCACCTGCTAAAGGTAACACCCCTCCCCACCTCTAAAGTAACACCCCTCCCCCCCCGCTAAAGGTAACACCCCTCCCACCCCACCCTCCCCAAAGGTAACACCCCTCCCCCACCTTCACACGTAACACCCCTCCCCCACATTCTAAATGTAAACCCCCCCCCCCACATACACACACCTTCTAACGGTAACACCCCTCCCCCACCTTCTAACTGTAATACTCCACATTGAAACAGAGAAGGTTTCAGAATGTCTGCGGTTTCCTTTAATGTTGATTGTAAAGACTTCTGGTTACGGTATTCCAGTCTGTGAATAAGATCATGTTTGGAAAGAATCTCTGGAATTTTGGACAGCTGTTGCTGTCGGACCTGCTGTGAATAAATTCTGCGAGGTTCGTTTCATTTTTCCTTTCTTTGACAGCGTAAAATTTCATGATTTTGGTAACAGTAAGCATTGAAATCATTAATAAAGTAAACAAATGCATAGACAAACAAATAAATAAGTAAAATCAAAACCAAAGGAAAGGGATGCGTGGTTGCCATGGATACATGACATTTTGTTTTATGCTTCCTAATCTGAATTTAGACGACTAATCCACAGAATAATCCCCGCTCTGTTGTCAGAGTTGTCACTTCTCCTGGTGTATTTATCATTCTCTTTTCCCTTCTATTTCATTTCCCTTGATGGTTTTCCGCACTTTATTTGTCTTGTGCAGCGTGCTCCGCATTCCTTTCTCATCCCCACTCGCTCTGTTCCTGATATTAAAGCCGATTTTCCTGGCGGTCCTCACACCTTTTGCACCAAGTCCGGAATATTTGCGCTAGTGTTATCGCTGGTGGGAGATAACTAGGTAGGTCTTCTAGAAAAGAGGCTTTGTTACGCCAGATCTCATTACAGCTTTAAGGTTGACTTTTGAACCCACAGACAGAGAGTCTGCTTGTCACTTCCTGTCTTAACTTCACAGGCGTGCTATTGGCAGCCGAGCAGAGGAGAGATGATGTGAGAACGGCTAAACGTCTGCAGACTCTGGCGATTGCTTTGGAGTGAAGAGATGGGATAACGCGGGGGTTTGTTTTCAGAGGAAATAACGGAGTTTTGTTAGCGATTTCAGTTATTAGCCAAGAATCACGTTAGCTTTGCTGATACGTTAGGTGGGGTTTCAAACTCCCTTCAGGACAGCGACGTCGGGATCTTAATTCTGATTGGTCAGAAGATCTGACAGTGGTTCTGCATTATTGGACAAACGTTATTAAACTTGTTAACATGGGAAGGAGTCTCCGGTTTCAGTGCTTTTCCAGACAAAGTAGGTTTTATTTTAGAGAAAAAGAGAGAGTCTGATATTGGAATAACTGTCTGTAGTGAGAACAGATCTAACATTATTAAAAGGAATAAATCAACTTTAAAGTAAATGATAATGTGTTTCACCAAACCAAATTTACTGTAGGTTTATAAATCTAAATGAATCTAAATGAATAAAAAAAAAAATACAACAAAATGTAATCACGGCAACATCATGGTGTTGTACTGAAAATGACACACTTTTGGACGAGCTCTTCCAGGAAAGCGAACAACGTCAGTGTGCTAACAGCGACGCCATTGTGCGATGTTGATTATTTCTCCATAACAGCATCCCCCTCGAGTGTTTTGTTCCCTACTTAGCTCTTTTATATGGCGAGCACATAATGTGATAAACATATCCATTCTGCATCCCCTGCTTTCCCAGTGGTACTGTAGAGGCAGTGATTTATGTTCCTCATTTGTTCCAAGTACACACTGGTTCCCTGGGTCCAAAGCACTACACAACAAACACTTTTTCTCTGTTTCTTTTCTCTTTTCCCTCCTCGTAGGTGAAAAGTGTGGCGGGCAGGTCGATGCCACCGATGCAGGTTATATCACGTCGCCTGGTTACCCTTTGGAGTACCCGCCGCACCAGAACTGCGAGTGGGTAATCAGAGCCCCGGAACCTACCCAGCGCATCGTGCTGAACTTCAACCCTCATTTTGAGCTGGAGAGGCTCGACTGCAGGTACGCCACCCCTGGTTGAGTATGAGATTGTGACAGTAGAGTGTTCGCAGTGTCTGTATGATCCAGTGTTTACAAGCTCAACCTACACCCGTCTAAGGCTTGGAGTCTGGGGAGACAAATTGGCTGGGCTCTCTGGATGGGAGGAACGTACTTTTTCTCCCCTGTCAGTCAAAGCAATACTGGCCAAATGTGTGCATCTGCATGCAGAAGCGGGTGGATAGCGGATATTACACAACGGATATTGCACTTGTCATATAATAGGGGAGATGAAGTTGAGTGGTTAGGCATCTGACCAGATTATTTAGACAAATAAGTCACTTCTGATTTAATATCTAATGATAAGATTGGATAGATATCTGAGTAAATTATATAATTTTTAAAATCTGGGTTTGAACTACCTGGTAATTGTAAAGGTGATGCTATAAGGGAGTGATGGCTTAGGCAGCTATGGCTCTAGGTTGATCCTTTGGGGTACTGAGGATCTGGGGTCGACCCCACTGTTGGTGGGTTGCAACACTCCATACTACTCAGTCCCTGCATGCAGTGGCAGTCCCAAGCCTCGATAAAGTGGGACGGTTGCATCAGGGAGGGAATCCGGCGTAAAAACTGTGCAGATCGGATCATCTGCTGTGGCGACACCTCGACGGAAGCAGCCGAAAGAAAATAGTACAAATCGTGATGACGTAGACACCTTGCTAGCCTGTGAATTTATTCATGCATCTGTTGTTCATTCAAATACTCCCAAAATGGAATCTGCTGATGATTTTCGCAACAATCCAGCACTCCAAGTTTCTGAGATCGGTACATTCTCTGTGCGGAATCTGTCAAGTGACCCCACTTTTAGCAATTATTGGTTCGTCAAGGGGTGTCGAGATAATCTTTTTCCAACCTAACAAAACTGATAGATGTATTGTATATCAAGCTAACATAGCTTGCTTGATACATAAAACATCATTTTGAGCTCGCAGGTCTCACTCCTGATAAATACTGGAAGAAGAATGCCGGTGAAAGTAAAAGGCGGAAAACCGAAGGATGACATGTACGTGTCAAGATAAAGAAAGGCCGAAAAAAGGAGCAAGATGAGAAAAAAAGCTGGTGAAGCGGGAGACAAGGACGAGGTAACAATAAACCTCAAGAAGAAAGGAAAGAAGGAGGAAGCTAGAGAGAATGCGAGATGGAGAAGGGTTGGGAGATGCAGAAGAGGGCTGGGAGCAGAGCTAAAAGGCGTACGGAGGGACGTGGTGCAGCTGTCAGCAGGAAGAAGGAAGACGGTTCTCTAGCCTTCCCTTTCCTAAAGCGGGACGACGTTAATGAGATTCTTGAGGAAGAGCTGGTGACTAATGCATCTGAGGCAATATTGTGTGATTTATGATACAGCATTGTGAAAGGTGCTGTGTAGGGTTTGAATGGTTAAAGGTTCCACGTAAAGGGGCGGATCGAAGGAAACATTCAGTTGCTCGTAATTATTCCTGTCCGAACTCAAACTGCGAATTAAAATCCTCCCAGCTTGTTACGTTTGACTGGATTTGTGAGGTCATATATCGGCATAATATTTCTGATATATACTGTAGTTCTTTGACAAATAGCGTAATGGAGGTATCTAAAGTCTTTATCAAAATGCACAAATCCGCTTGTGTCCCGTTCTCAGACCGCCGCTTCAGAAGCCCTTCCTGGCCATTCAGAATGTGATGTTTCATCGACACATGGATCTTTTGTTTCAGCACAAAGCCACACCAAACCTACCGCATTTATTTATTTATAAGATGGAACAAATGGGGCTTTGGATGCATTAATGCTTTCAGACTGTGGGTTTCCGGGTGGAGGTTTTTAGCTTCAGGTCCAAGACAGATCGACAGAAAGAAAAAAAAAAAAAAAAACGAAAACACGAGCAAAATGAAGGCCTGCCTTTCATCTGCCCGATGCAGTTTGTGCATTATCCACTTGGACGGGCTCCATCCGGACGCTTGCTTGTTTGTTCTTAAGATTTTGGGACGTTTGAAGTTTGGAGAGGAAAGCGCTAAAAAAAAAAAGGAAAGAAATTGCAGCCTGTCCCAGGGCGGAGCTTGAAAAACAGGCTGTGGGTGAGTCTCGTGCTTGGTGAGATAGCTAGGTTTCTGAGGTCTCGTGGTAAAGGAAGTGCTGAAGATCAATACGTTTGCTGCACATGGTAAACATTTTTAACACATTAAGGCATTAGGATCAATTAGACCGCAGTACTGATGAATTCTCCAATCGGATTGGGCAGACGTTTTGTTTCTATAGTAACGACTTGCCCAGGGATTGGTATCTGCATAAATACCAAAGTAGATGTTTAGTTGACACGCATGGAAGGAGATTCCAGTGCCAGACATTTTTTCGCGACAGTATGTTTTCCATCTGCGGCGGAGTGTTCAGCACCGTGGCTTCACGCCTCCAGGGTCGAGGGTTCAGGGTTTTTCTGTCTTGAGTCTGTGTGTCCTCCTCGTACTCCAGTTTATTCCCACAGGTTAGATGCAGATTAGCCTAATTGGTGTAAAAACTGCCCCGAGTGTGTGCTTGCTCGTGTGCTCCACATCCAGGTTTTTTTTTGTTTTTGTCTTGTAAAGGTAATCTGAAACAGCCTGCTGTTAATCAACCTATATCGCTCATGCATTACAGACAAACAGAGATCGAATTTACTTCACCACTTACACACACACACACACACACACACACACACAGGCACACACACACACAGACAGACAAACCCCGCGTTACTTTAATATCCATTCATGCGTACGCTATATAGAGATTTGTACCCCATTGCTTGCGGGGTTAAAAAAAAAAATCCATCAGAAATTCGATATAAATCTGACTTTATATGTTTGTAATGAATAATAAATGAACCTCGGAGGCACTGAGGGTTGGACGCGATTGCGGCTCGTGATTGATTTATTAGTGTGTGAAATTAAGCTGTCGGAAAGATCGGAGAAAAGTTCAGTAGCCTGAGCGGACCACACACACCGTGTGTAAGCCAATACTCGGAGCCATTTGAACTTTCGTCACTTTCGTGTCTCTCACACACACACACACACAGACACACACACTCAAACACACACACACACGAGCTTGAACTCTAATGTACCCAGTAACTACATGGCCATGAAGTCTTATTTTATTTATTTTTGTACTTTCCATCGTATAATGATTCTTATGTTGTCGGATCCAAGATCGCCGCCGGGTCTCGTTGTTTTCGCCCCCCAGACTCCAGACGACATCTATTAAACATGTCGACTTCAGGGCTCAAACCTCATCTCCAACATGGCTGTTGCTTTGAATTGTTACTTAAGACACAAGTTGTACTTCTTCAAATGTTTATAAATGCGTTGTTATTCAGTGGTCTTGTGGTTTTATTTTATGCTTTATTATTATTGTTATTATTATTATTATTATTATAATGAATGAATGAATTTATTTATTTATTTTAATATATGATAATCAATTTCTAGTAAAAAAAAAAAAAAAAAAAAAATCCGTGTCCCAGGTTCGGGTTATTATTTATTTTTGTTTTGCTTGATATTTATTACAGTAAAATAAAATACCAATTAATGATTTAATGATCCAAAACTGATTGCCTGACAAACAAACAAACAAACAAACAAACAAACAAAACTTAAAATTATAGGAAATTACAAATTACAAATATTTGTCAGGAACTGGGACTTTTTACTAAATTTTTATTCATTTTTTTTTACATTTGTTTTATTGAAACTATGTTTAGTTGTTTATATTAAACAACAACAAAATAAACAAAGTACTTTGTTTCTAATCAAGATTAATTATCAAAAGTGATGTTTAGCACTTGCTGTAGGTCTGAGTAATACGACACGGCCAGAATAGTTTCCTTATGTTTTTGTATTTTTAACCAGTTTTATCCAAAACATTGATTTCTAATCAATTTAGTGTACAGTACCAGTCAAACGCATGGACACACCTTCTACCTTAGTGTTTTTTTTGTCCTGTGATTTATCTTCTACATTATAGGCTGGTCGTATGAAATAACACATACGGCATTAGGTAATGAAGTAACAACAACAATAACATCAATTAATCATCAATTAACACACAGCACCTCAGATTCGAGCCGTTACGAAGCTTCACAGTGCAGACGTGGCAGATACGGAACAAGTCAAAGGTGTGTCCAGACTTTTGACTTTGCACGTGTTTAATGTTAGTGATGATGAAGGCAAATGTTTTGCGTTAACTGGGACGGAAATCGAGAGGGCCACGTGATTAGATCCAAGACCTTGTGGTGCAGAGGGAAAGGGGCGGGGCTTTCGGGCAGTGACAGTTAATATCAGAGAAATGTCCTGACAAGTCCTCGAATCAGCGGATTCCGCCGTAAAACATCGTCTCTACCGGTTATGATTCACGGCGTCATAGTACGTACAGTATCGCTACACCATACACCATAGAGAGATTCATACGTTTCATTTTAAATAATAGTTTCAGCTTCCGAATTTCAAGACAAGGGGGAAAAAAAACTGAAAGCAAACAAGTGATCGAAAGAAACTCTTGTTTTTTTTTTTCTCCCTCTGCTTCCCTTCACACACTCTGCAATGAGTCATCGACAGCACTTTGTAACGGCACATGATTGATAGATCTGCCTTGCCATTTCAAAGAACACACACACACACACACACACACAAACACACACACACTATCATTTGCATTCACTTTACGCTCCGATACTCCCAAGTTTTCCCTCCGCTCTAAAGAGCAGGATCGGTTCTCCCGGCACCCTAAACCAAGGTCGCCCCAAGATCAAGCTGACTCGATTTCTCAAGCGCTATAACTTCATTTATACTCATCCATCCAAGAGAACCTTTATTATTATTATTATTATTTTTTTTCCCCCTCTTGCTAGGGTGCATATAAGCCGTCGGTGTCCGTGAGGCCACTTCAATTGTGGATTCGGTCCCAGAAGATTTGGGCGGCCCGCCAAATGGCTTTCACCTCGGGGGGCTGTAAGCAGATTGATGTGGAATAGATGCAATAAAAACGCTAGATGAAATATTAGGCTATATCTTTAATGCGATCTCCTGCAGTCTTCTCCGCCGCAGGGAAGGAGGAGAAGGTTGAGATTTCTACCGGTTATCTCCGCGGTGTTCAGGTCGCCTTTCCCGTATTAACCGTCTCTTCATCCCGCTCGCTTCTCCTCCTCATCCTTTCACTGTGATTCCTCGTTTCTCGCGTTATCAATCACCCTCCGCGTGTCTGACGGCCGTGTTTCAGGTATTTATTCCTCTCAGCAGGGGAATACATTCGAGCAGGTGGATTTTCTCCTCACTCCGACGCTGATCCGCGTGAAACCATGCCTCAGACGGAACCTCGCTCGTTATTCTACTCCTGTCGTTGCACAAGTGGCGTTAGGTTTAGGATGAAAGTGTCCAAAAGCATGTCCAATCAATTCTTAGCCTCTTGTAGGCTTGGCCCGATCTTGATCTATGTGTGCTAGCATTTTTCTGCAGAATGTCTCCATACATATTTAATGACAAAGCTGAATATGACAGGATAAGACGAACGGACATTTAATGGATGCTAATTGCCGGTAGGGGGCAGCTAAGGCTGTGGGCGGGGACGAATCGTTCACGCCAATCAGTTGATATTGTTTCCGTAATCGTGGTTTCAACTCCAAACGCACGGAACATGTTTGGTTGCTCCGTCACTTGCTAACATTACCACCACTATCACGTGTCCGCTTTTAGAGTGAGTCTGAATACTGGTAGCTCAGGGGTTAAGGTGTTCTACTATGGCTTGGAAGGTCCCAGGTTAAACGACCCAGTTGCCCCTGTTGGGTTCTCGAGCGAGGCCCTTGACCCTCAACGACTCAGATGTATAATGAGATAAAAGTGCAAGTCGCTCTGGATAAGGGCGTGTGCCGAATGCCATAAATGTAAAAATGCTTAGTGGAAAAGCCCTACATTTTAACAAACTACAAAATGCCTTACTAGCCACATGAAGAGCCAATCATCGGTAGAAAAATCCCGATGAGGCATGCTCCTGAAAATAACACTAAACGCTAGGTTCCTTCTGGCTTTCCCTTTTAGCGTCGCGTCAGCTCACACTGGGCGTTCCAGCACCCAAGATTTCTTCGACGCTTCGTATATTTCAGCAGGCGGCCTCCAGTAGCTTTCTAACAGGAAACAATCGCCCCTACTGTGCACTTTGGAAGCTCATGGTCATGCTCGTTTTTAGCAAGTCCATATTTAGTCGAGGTGCTAAGCTATCGACTCGCAAGTGTAACCCTAGCCCTCTTCAACAGGGAAGAAGGATCGATTACTTAATGAGGAATCAATCGCTCACGTGTCTTCAAGACCAGTGAGGTCATGGCCAGCTAGGCCACTGGTCACTGGTCTCTGTGTTTCTGCAGCTCAGGGTGATTCCATCATCTCCTCCCCCTCGTTTATATAAGACCAAGCACATGATCCTAATTAGATATAATTGCAGTATGTGTAGAAATGAAAGTTAATGTCAGACTGTCAATAGTTAATCAGTGGTGGATTATGATAAACGCCAGCACGTCTAACGTTACCTTCATAACGTGTTAGGCTCGATGCTAAAATTACTCTCGCGGTTTATACTTCTCGTGACTTGAGCTAGTTACTGTTTAAACATCAATCCGTAACTGAAAGCGACACATTACAGCAATCATTACGTGCATGACGATAGCCAGGACGGCCAGCAGAGAAGAAACTTGCTTTCTGTAAATAGAACCGGGAGGTTTTTGGGTCGACTCAACGAGATTCCTTCTCAAGGATTCAAGACTGACAAAAATAACCTGTTTCATGTAATGTTTCCTTTCGCATGCTGAACAAACCTTGATAATCTGCTGTCTGAACGCTGGAGAACAACAATAAAACATATTTCCCAGATCATCTGAGCCGCCGCTTCTTTGCCACAACCCTACCCAAGGTCTCTAATTTATCCGGCTAATGAAATGATTGAAAAAAATCAAAAAAGTTCAAACAGAAATAAACGAGTCGAGATACGTTATCAATATAACTAGTTAACGTTTTTATATTGTGTTAGCTACTGATCATTTTTAATTGTAGCAGAAACTCGTGACCTTTTTTGAGCCACATCTGCTTTGAGGGTGATGAGCGTTTTGTAGTCCCTGACCGAGGCAACATTCCACATTTATGAACGAGTCCCAGGGAGGGGTAGCTCAGTGGGTAAGGCATCGGGCTACTGATCAGAGGATCCCCGATTCGAACCCAAGAACCACCAGATTGCCCCAGTTGGGTCCTTGCGCAAGGCCCTTAACCCTCTGAAATAAGATGGTAAGCTGCCCTGGATAAAGGTGCTGTCCCAGACATTGGTCTTGAATCCCGTCGGAAATTGCTGGGACGTCCTCGCGAGGTCCCCCATCCGCATGATCAGTGTTGCTTGTAAAAGCCCGAGGCTTTTGTTTCTGCGTTGTGCGTCGCTCATCTGTAAGTGTCAGCCTCGTATCGGACAGAGAAGGCGGATTCGTTTCCCGGCCGGATTGAAGATGGCAGCTCTCCCCTTCCCTGAGGAATGCTCCCCGGCATCTACTTAATATTTCAGAGGCACTTATAGCTTATTAGGGCAGCCCCTGGAGGACGGCCGTGCGGCTTTCTCTGCAGACTCTTAGCTTTATTTAATTTCAGTTCCAGCTTCTCGACTGGCCGCCGGCTGGACTTGGAAGGGGTCCTGAAGCTGTTGCTCTTAAAAGGGCGACGGAAACAGGAGCGGGGATGAATGCGCGTTTTTTTTTTTTCTTTTTTTTTTCGACAGTACTTAGGTGATGGATCTGACTCTAGGCTGGAAGCCGTGCCGGTGTAGAGAATGCAGTTTATCCGCTAATATAAACGAGGCGGTGGTTTTTCCCTTTTGCGACGTGTTGAATTAATGTTGCCTTGTCAGCAGTATTCATGAGAATGGAAGGGAAAAAATACGCATTGCCGGTTGATGGTGATATATGGACCATGTAGAAGCAAGATAAACGAATGCATCGAGCTCGGTTTGTTTTACCACCCGTGATGGCGGGAGCGGTGAATTTGACAAGCCAGTGCCTTCAGGTTTGAAAACCAAACATGATGATGTGGCCAACACCTAATACTCTAAATAGTAAGATGAGGGAAACACCGTCTGAGGTTTTTTTTTTTTTCTTTCCTTTTCTCAGATGAGATCTTTAGGAGTAGATAGCAGCGTCTTGGGAATATGAGGTGCAAAAAATACAGCTGAAAAACACGGGAGGTGCGAAAGGCAATTAGCGGCTGCGAAGAAAGATGTAAGCGAGGGAGTACTCGCAAGGTGAAAGAAAGTAAAACAAAGACCGATACGAAATGGAACCGGGAGGAAAAACACGGAACTCTGGGTCTTTGAGCATCCAGGTCCCATGTCATGCATAATGCATCGTTAATCTATGACAATTTCATATTTAAAAAGCGACAGCGCGTGAACAGAGGCGCTCTGGGAAACGCTTTCCCTACGTCGAGTGCGGTGTAAAATCGATTTGAAGGCGGCGGAATAAAGGTACGACCGTCGCGCTTTTAAAAAAAAAAATTTTAACAACGCTAAGTACACTTCCCGTCTTTTCTGTTCCCACCATCAAGCGGTGCTCTCCATAGCAATTGAAGCCCCAAGGAGTCGGCTTGAGTCGGTCAATATCTAAGTTCGACACACTCGCTCATCGCTGCTAATCCACGCCGGCCAAGAGCCTCGGCAAAATCAATTACAACCTAATTACACTTGCACAAGGTTTACAGGCTTTTATCCTCACTCTGTGTGTGTGTGTGTCTGTGAGAGAGAGAGAGTGTGTGTGTTTATATTCAGTATTCAGTCAGCATGTGTATTCGTCATCCCAGAGTATGGTTTAAAAAAACCCTATTGCTTTATGGGAAACTGTTCAAGGGCAAAATTAGTCTTCCCATCCCCTCTCTCTCTCTCTCTCTCTCTACTTTACATCACTCAGCCACTCACTCACTCACTCATCCTCTATAGTGTACAGGGTCATGGGGGGCCTGGAGCCTCTCCCAGCGGGCTCAGGGCAAGACCTGGGGTACACCCTGGACCGGATGCCAGTCCTTTCCAGGGCAAACGCTCATACACTAAGGGGAGTTTGGAAATGACAGTCAGCCTAATCTGCATGTCTGTTTGATAGTGGGAGGAAAACCCAGGGACGGGAATCGAACCCTGACCCTTCTGGAACACGGACGAAACAAACAGAAGGTTTAAGTACTTGTTTCATCGCCAGCATGGAATACTTGCAGCTAGAGGTTTAACTCGTAGGAATCCCTGACGCCGGAGATTCCTTCCATGAACGTTAAACTAAAGAAAGAAATGAATGAATGAATGAATGAATGAATGAATGAATTATTTCTTACAGAAAAGGTCATCATATCAATATTTCCTGTTCTCTTTACATGCAGAGTCGGCCACACAAATCCATGTCTCTGTTGTTACTATAGAAACGGGCACACATTTGAATGAGCGGTAACACGTTGCTAACCTAAGCCTTCTGAATACAGTGCGTGAGTGCGTGAGTGTTTATGTTTCGTATCCAATCCACTTCCAGAACATCTTGAGAGTCTAAATTAGCACTGGTGTACCTGAAGCCTCAGTTGGCGCCGGAGAACCCCCACCACACCTGTGCCTCTATGTCAGACCGAGCGGCCTTGTGTAGTGTCAGGTTTACCCACACACACACACACACACACACACACACACACACTCGCACAAACACATTCCTGGGGTGACGTGCTGGAGCCAGCAGTTCTGCATACAGCCAGCAGAAGAGTGTGCGCCAAGGTGGGGGTGGTGGAAGGAGGTCAAAAATGTGTCTTGTCATGACTTTATCCTGTTTCGGCCTTGTTGGAGCTCGGAACACGTTTCAGCCCGGGGCAAGAACTCATGACCAGTTGCCAGGAAAGAGGGCGACTACTTATTGCATCGATCCTTAACTCGTGTAGATGTAAGATTTCTTTCACCTGTATTGACACGTAGACAAATAGATGAGTGTGTAAAGCTACACTTCGATCGTTTCTGATTTCTGAGTGTCTCCGGTGGCTTTGTAAATGCATTGTTTTGAGCCTGTACATACAGCAGCTAGATCATTCTTTCAGAAAGCAGATCTTCTTAAAATTGTTATCTGGGATCAATAGGTATATACTATAAATAAGGAGGTAATGGGTTTATGAATCCCTGATTGGGCTGTCCTGAGGACCTCGTGGTTAGCGGTTTCAAACACCAGGCTAATTAGTGGCGAGCAGAAGCGTCGAGTTCCGAGTTCGATTTTTCGACTTGGTTAAATGGGGAAAGGAGTGCTCCGATGCGGTTCAAGAATGTCCTCCAGATTAGTTTTTCAATTAGGATTTGAGAAACCTAGACAGGCTGGCACCTCGCAAAGTGACTAGGCTAGGCAGTCGTAGCAATAAATAAATAAATAAATAAATAAATAAATGAATATTTTTAATCGTGTCAGTGGAATAAAACATAGTAGGGCGGTAATGAAGCAGAGGTACTGTCACTACTACTGTTTATCCATTTATCATTACGTATAACGTTGTCTAATTTCCACGACATAAGTTATGCTACGTTGGAGACGTGAGAGCTGCAGGTCGAGAACTTTAGAAGATCTGAGAATTCGACAGATAACGTGGATATTTCAGGACAGCGCGGAATCGGATGGAATGATATAGTTTCAGTGAGACAGCTGAATTCCGTCGTCTGTTTTTTCGTAGTGGCATGAAAGGAATGCACGTTTGTTACACCGTGGCAACTGGTAGACAAGGGTCAAAGGTTATCCCAGGTCATATTCTAATGTATAGAAATATATATTTTTAAATCTAGACTGTTTGTGCGAACAAAAATTTGTTTTTCCTTTATACCTTCGATAATGCGGATACAAAAAAAAAAAAAAAAAACATGCACCTGAAGGAAAATAATCACCATCCCAAAGTAGCAGTTCACCTAACCATGGATCCTCTGCTTGCTTGCTTGCTTGCTTGCTTTTCAGGTATGACTTTATTGAGGTTCGAGATGGGAACTCGGACACGGCCGAACTCCTGGGGAGACACTGCAGCAACATCGCTCCCCCGGCCATCACCTCGTCCGGCCCCGTCGTCCACATCAAGTTTGTCTCTGATTACGCTCACCAGGGCGCTGGGTTCTCACTGCGCTACGAGATCCACAAGACCGGTAAGTAAACGTCACCTTCCATTTAAACCAAGCGATATCACAAGCCGGAATTCCGACAATGCCACGGCGACCCCCGGGGGCTGGCGTACAAGAACGCAGGACTGGCCGTGCTGTCCGGGTGGGAAGGACAGCGCTACTCTCTTCTTCTCTCTCCGACACTAATTAGTCGGAGTTAAAAAAGATGCGGCAGGTGGCAGTTTAGCAAGGCCAGTTTACCCGCTAGCATGTTTTTAGAAGGTTGGAGGAAACCTGAGAACCTGCAGGAAACCCAAGCTCCGCACCGAACGCATTTCACTCGCCTCAGATGAGACAGCTGTGCAGTGACATGCCTGGAATCCCATTTTTGCCGCTTTAGTTGTGCATTAAAAATGAAGAAGGTTCGAAGAGATCTTGACAACAAATGATTATCCTTCCGGAAAGTTAAGTGTTGTCAGAAACCTTTTAGAAACTGTTAACAACCCAAAGAAGCCACGAGGAACACTTTTTATGTATAAAATGTCTAAGCTGTTGCAGATAATTATTTGAGATTTATTACCAACTTTTTTTTTTTTTAAGAGTTACTGTCACCATTTTCCAGTTGGCCTCATTATGCAAAAATAATAATAAAACCAAACTTGTCAAAGCAACCCTTTCCCCTTATTCAGGAGGTCACAAGACCTCTGGCCGACAGCATGCCAGTCAGGCGCAGTGCTACACGTCCGCATAAAATTACCTCGATGCGATCCCAGACCAATTAAACATCAAGGGAATGGGGCGATGAAAATAAACTCGGTTTAGGGGAAAAGGGAGGGCTGGGGAAGGGGGGAGGGATGGGGATGGGGGGGTGGGGGGTTGGTTTTAAATGCTTAACTCTTTTCATCCCTCTGCAAACATGCAAGGAATGCCCGTATAATTGGACTCTGATCTCCCATCCCTGGGGATGTGTACAGTACATTCTGCCTGTAGCCTGCAGATGCCAGACCGGGAAGCGACACGGGATGAGAGGTTTACCAGGAGGAATTCGTTCATAAGAATGGAACAACCCACGAATACGGTCATGCGTGTCAATAAGAAGATCTCTGTTAGGGAACAGTTTCTCAAGGGTTGCAGTTTTGTCTTCACTTAAAAGGGGTTCCGCTTTCTGTCTATATCCCAGCTTCAGGGGTCATAGCGCAGGCTCAGCCACTATATAGCGCCGCTGGAGCAGACAGGGTTAAGGACCTTGCTCAAATGATCAGCCAACCTGGTGGAGCTGCGGCTTGAACTGCCGACCTTCCAATCAGTAACTCCGAGCCTTAATCCGCTGCACCACCGCTGTCCCGTTACCTCTTTACCGGTTCCACTGGAGCAGTCGAACATGCTGTAGCATCATGCGGACACATTCATGGTTGGCATGGTAACATATAAGACGGGCTTTTCATCGGGATAGTTACACCCTCCTAATTTCCTAACGGATTCCACTTGCCCTGGGGAAACACCATTGCTGTCTGGGCCTTTGTAGGACCTTTACGAGTTCCCCTAGAGTGGCAGGAGTAAAAGGTTAAGATAAAACAAAATTTGTTGTTAGGAATAAAGGAATAACGTATGTACGGCCATGAGTATCAAAAGTAACAGGGGTTCCTGAAAGCTTCCTGAAAAGGGTTCCGTTTGGATTTGGGGGGGGGGGATGGGCGCAACAAGGGTTCCCTGATATTCTGGTGCAACAAGTTACGGTACTAACAAATATGGTTATTTGTGCAAGACTTTTAGTTAGATATAGTGAACATTTACAAGGGTTTCTTGGAGGTCCTTGAGCAGGCTTCTTGGCTACTGAAAGTGGATTTAATTGGCTTGGGAAAATCAAAACCTTTTTGTTTTGAACCTTTAAGGTTTCCGATATAAGGATACCACTTTAGGGTGCAGGACAAGGTTTAGTAGTAATGGTATAAATGCAGATGTTCATGCAGGTTGTCCGGAGGGTTTTTTTTTTTTTTTAATATCAACATTACTATGGTTCATACCTATTATGTCTAAGAAAAGTGCATTGTGGCATAATGATGATATCAATATTATGTCATGATTCCCAGCCCTGGTGAAGAAATCAAGGAACCATTTTGGAACATTTCGGTGATTGTGAGCTTCCATTTAGAAACATCTTCATTGTTAAATTGTATTTTAAACCTGCAGTTAAATTGGTATAAGCTCAGCATCTTACCGTTTGTAATTAAAAAAGACCTACAAATAGATGGAAAATGTGGGAATGACTCATCAGTGCTTCTTTGAAACAGTGATGTCACTGCCAAATAGGCGTTTTCTCCAAGCGCTGTTACCAGCAAGCGCTTCTAACCGCTCGCATAATGTGGTCCATTACTACGACTGTGATTGACAAACGTGGATCTTTTTTTTTTTTTTTGGTGGGGAAAATCTGCGCCGTTCTCCTGGCCTGCTGACAGCATGAAAAGTGTGTGGGTGTGAGTCACTTCAGTGACTGAGTGAAGTGCGCGTGGGTGTGTTTGTGTCATCGTGCATGGTCGGCATATGTTCGCTGTTTGATGGCGGTTCCCACTTTCCGTGCTCTGGAGAAAAAAAAACAACAAACAAAAAAAACAAAACAAAAAAAAAAATACCAGGCTGTTTATTTTCGGATGTCGGATTTCAGGCCAAGGAGTTCCACGAGCGCTGCAGCTTACGAGGAGAGGTTTGCAGTTTGCTAGGATGAAGAGTCACATTGGGAGTTGTTGTTTTTTTTTTTTAGAGAGAAAGTGGGAGTGACATTGTGAGGGCCAGATCTGTTTATGATGGGAAGCACATTTGCAGGAGATACAGATCTTTCATATTAAGCAATCTTCAAAGAGGTGTGCCTTTTCTGCAGTTCTCTGGAAACAAGAACGCCAAGTCATTGAACTCGCAAAGGATGGGGCAGGAAATCAACACTTTTAGCATAGCTGGACAATCTGTACCCTGGGGGAAAAAAACAAAAACAAAAACAGGCTTGGTCTTTTTTTTTATTACATTTCTGCTTGGAATACCAAAAAGACGGTGTTGCATAAGGAACCAGTAGACCATCATTATCGATGTTTACGTCTAAGCCGTAGCCTAAACCCGACGCGGTTCTGTTTGAGCTAACCATTTCTTATCCCCCTCTCATTAAAGTGGATCCTGTGCGAGTCGCCTGCATTGTTTTGCAGGAACCTGACTGTGTGACCCGAGTTCATGATTGCACCATTGGTCTTGTGCAATATGGGACTATAAAGGTGGCAAATTTCTTTTTTCCATCACAGTTTGGAGGCTTTTTAAACCATCACGGGCATTGATTGGGTCGGATGAACAGAATTAGGCCGACAGCACTCACCGCCGCAGTGTTTTTTTTCGGTGGCTGAGTGGTGGAAAAGCTTGCCTTAACGATGATGATGCGCATTCTTACACCTACAGACTAGGCGCTCGGGATATCATGGGTGTAACCCAACACCACCATCTGTAAGCTCTAAATGTGCAGTAATCAGAATTTAAGTGAAAGATGTTTCGGTTTAAATCCGATCCATCACTCTTGTTTTATGGATGCTAGTTTTATTTCCCGAAATGCAAACAAACACGGAGCCTGGCCGGGCCGTTACTGATGATGCTGTCATGTTGGAATGGTGAAAGTGGTCAGTTGTTCATCCTCTGAGCGCCCTAACTGACCACATTCATGATAGTTCAAATCTCCGAGGACCTTTCGTTGTTGCTTCCCTCAGGACCCCCGAGTCTCACATATCTGCCATGAGGGACTAATAGGCTTAAAAATCATATAGTGCGCCACCTAGTTATGTGAGTCCGGAACACATCTCCTGTGCTGTATAACCAACAAACATCTGTTTCGTCTGAATGATGTTTTCATATATTCCGTTGCATCCCTAATAGGTCCACGTCCAAGCGCTCTTATGGGGTCTTGTTCGACTAAGGATTTCCTGGTGTCTTGTTTTTTCAACACGTATCATATTATATACTTAATGCGCCCTCATACGGTTTTTGTTTTTCGCTCGATGTGACGCGGCCCAGTTTCTAATGCGATTCATAAATAAATAAATAAACTTTACTGGATTTGACCTGCCCGGATTGATGCCTATTTTGCCTTCGGTAGCAAATGGGAATTGGCAGATATTGGTAGGAAATTAGGTTACGCAAATTCCCCATCGACTTCTGAAAGCTCAGGGAAGGCGATGATTAAAAGCGTTCGAAGAGTTAACCTGTCACACAATAGCCAGACTAATCTTGTTTATTTGTGACCCCCATTACTCATCCCCCTCGCTTTAACCCTTCTATCCCGTGCTGGATTGTACGCCCCCTCCGTACGGCTCCCTGCCCCAGAGTTCTTCAATACCCCCCCCCGGCCCGAAAGAAAACCCTGCCCTCCCTTAATGCTCCCCATTTTCTGCCCTAGTTCCATCACACCAGATTTTAACCCTCTACCATGAGTGCATGCCAAAGCTGCCCCGCCCTCGGTGACGTATTTGTGACACTGTTGCCATGGATTGTCTTGGAAGACTTCCCATCTTTAGGCTTACCGCTACTGCCAAGACATGAGCGTTGTCACATGAAAAAGAGCATGCAATGGCCGTCCGTGTCCTACCTCCCAGAGGTTCATTTCACCTCCACCACATTGGATTTCTCACTTTCTTTTGCTTTCCTTGGCAAGATGCTATTCAAGGATATTCAATATCTGATTACCTGGAAATTCAACTTGGGACAAAATTCCGTTCCTACTTATTGGTAATGGAAAGCATTAAGTACAAATTAATAACTGCCCCTGTTCTATCATCCACCCGTAGTTGTATGTTAATACACCCCAGGGATGTCAGAAGTGTGCCATGCTCTATATGTGTCACCCGAACTTCTGGGTCACGCGTTCAGTGAATTAATTTTTAAACTTTTTTTTTTGCTTTGTGTTTGCTCAAATACGCATCATACAGTACTCCTTATAACCTTAATAACGCATGATGGACCTAATGATCATCATGCGTTATGAAATGCATTATCGCCTAATGAGTCCCTCGATGAATTGTCAAAATGAGGACCACTAATTTACACCTTGTAGAAAATGTCAGTGTATTGAGCGTTTCATTATTTAATTCAGTGTCTATAGTTATTCTAGCATTTTGAATTAAGCAAAAATAATAATAATAATAATAATAATTTAAAATTTGTTACATTTCGTAAAGTACAGGTGTATTTTCGGGGAAATATGAACAAAATTCTTAGTAACAGATTCCAGCTATGTGCAAAAACCTTCCGTTCCCAATTTTCCGTGGTCCGGCGTGCTGCTCTTATTTAGGAAATGACAAGGAATCCATTCGGAGCGTCCAGACATCACAAACGCCTAACCCCGCCTCGCAAACACCAACCTGTCATTCACTGTGCCGGGAGCAGAAGGGGGCATGTCCGGGGCCTGAGGAGAGAACATGCACATTTTAGCGTGTTCATAAACATGAAGTAATGAGCTCGAGGACGCGCGTATGGTGCCGTCTCGCGATGCTGGCACGCACAGCGAGGTCAAACAGAGAAACGGGGTAATGCGAGAAGACTTTGACAGGATGGCCTAATTCTGGAGGGGATGACAGTCTGACATGTTCAGTCCTATTTAAAAAAAAAAAAAAAAAGTGGGAAAAAAGATTACAGCTCTAAGCTCTTGGATGGCTGCTGCTTAGACGAAAAGATAATATGGATGAACTAAAAACAGTTCTTGTTTACTGTATCATGAGTGATAGTGGCTGGCACGGTGACCTTGCTCCCCCAGGGTCCGGGTTCGATTCCCGGCAGCCTTGGGGTCTGTGTGCACGGAGTTTGCATGTGCACCCTGTACTTTTTGGTTTCCTCCCACAGTCCAAAGACACGTGGATTAGGCTAATCGCCATTCCCAAATTGCCTGTAGCGTGTGAATTTTGACCGGAGGTCCTACCATGGTTGTAAAATGAGAATAAATAAAGTGGTAATCATCATTGGCCTACACGGTCCCTAGCTGGACTATAGATGGATGGATGGATGGATGGATGGATGGATGGATGGATAAGTTTCTCAGACAAGCTGATTTTTGCTGATGGGTGGTCAAGTGCTAAAGGGAAGGCAAAAGCTCTGGCATGTCTCCATATGGGAAATAAATAAGTAAATAAATAGCGATGTGCGATGCTGTTATGTCACAGAACATTGTAGATGCATATACTGCACACATCACAATCAGTACAGACGCTTGCCGCATCTCCAGGTGAAAGCAAGGCATGCTGGGATGCGTGTATGAGCTGTTCAGCTGCTGGAGCTCAGGGCGCATAAATTTGCATCGCTGATGAGCCGCAGGCTCCCTCTGCTTCCAGTTTCGACTTGTTTGTTTTATTGTTCGTCTCTGCCTCCTGATCTCCCGTTCTCTCTCATTAAGCCTGCCTGTTTTCTCTTTCCCTTTCACTTCTCTCTCTCTCTCTCTCTCCCATTAAGTTGTGTTGTTTCCCCCACCTTCCTCTGTACACCCGAAAAGAAACACTTGCGAACTCTCAAAGGCCAAAAATCACATCAGGTGTCACTCGTGTGGCATTTTATTCATGGGGAGCCTGAGAGAGGATCTCGAATTTAAGCTACAGCGTGTTACAGCTTTCATCTATGAATATTTCAGACTAAATTAGGCAACACCTAAACCAAGTTATATGCTTATATCAGGACGAACCGACACAAAATACAGAGAAGTAGGATATACGCAGTCATTTTATATGTAAAAGCATTACCCAGCCTGTACATTCACCCCACATTTCTGTGCCTTCCAGGTTCCGAACACTGTTTCCGGAATTTCACGGCCCCGACCGGCCTGATTGAGTCCCCCGACTTCCCCGACAAGTACCCCCACAACCTGGAATGCTTCTACATCATTATCGCCCCTCCTCAGACAGAGGTTACCCTCACCTTCAAGACCTTCGACCTGGAGAACGACCCCTTGCTGATGACCGAGGCCGAGTGCAAATATGACTGGCTGGAAGTGTGGGACGGACTGCCCCAGGGTGAGCTCCTGAATGAATAGCATAGCTTGTGGTGCAGAGATGATCATGATGGATTCGGTTGAGCGCCGCTGGTAATGATCTCCCCGTGCTTGAAAGGCTTATTCGGTTTCGAGTTTAGAATTGTCTACATTGTATGTTTGTGCATCCAGAACCTTTTGTTATGTTAGGTAGTTCGAGAAATATCGCCTTTTTTGAGGTTCTCCATGCGTTGGAGGGTTAAATCTTGCAGACTAAAGGTATATTCATAATCCAGGGTCATCCAGAGTTTAAGCATTCGCAGGTGCAGAAACCGTTATTACGGTCGCCAATCATAGCACCAAATACCCAAATGTATTTGAAGAGGTTTCACAATTTCACATTGTTTCCTGAAGAACCCGTGTCTCGCCTCACCAACTGAGCCGAACATTACCTAGCCAGGTGCTTGTAAAGTTGATTTTGCCAGTGTAATTTATGTCCAGAGTCCTAGAGATCTAGAAAGTATTCTTCTGGTTATTTTGATCTAGAATCCAACTGAGTTACCAAGTTGCCGGGCTTGAGAGACCTTCTTTAATGCTTAGAGATTTATGTTCAGAATCCAGACTCTCAGCTAGCTATGGTTTCTCCACTGCACAACCTTCTCACCCCTCACACTGTCTTCAGTGTGGGTGTCAAGTGTTTGCTTTAGCTCAAGGTCTCAGGAATGCCGGCTCACTATTGAGTCCTGACACCTCCACAGGGCCGGGAACTTCCTCGATGACTTATTTCCTGTTTTCTCCACCTTATGCTCCAGTCACTCCCCTTTGTGTGCTCTCTCTCTCTCTCTCCCACCTCAAGTCGACCTTATCTGAGAAAGCTCTTCCTTCTTGGGAAGTGGAGATGAGTGATTTATCTTAGAGACAGAGATAAGGAGCGGAAGATGTTTATGCTGGTCTCAGATGAGGCAAGCATGTGGGTGTTAGAACGGTTCGGGAATTCGGCTGGTTTCATTTATGGAGATCTCACAGACGGCTATGATGAGGTGTGAGCAGAGAGCTTTATTGTTTTAGTTCAGGGGTGACATACGGGGAGCACCAAATAACAAAGAAAGTTTGGTTTTATTTAAGACATGATATGAAAATCCACGTCAAACATGTACAAACCGAGTCTGTTTATTTCTCTGTATAAGCCCTCGCATCCCCCTAATGTACTTATCAGAGCGTTTCACTGGTGCTTGGATACCACCAAGTTTTCTTTAGGAAGTTTTCTCAGTATGCTGGAGCCATGATCGGACTGCCTGCTTCACGTCTGAAACGCTGGCCTCACTGGAACCCCTTAAATGTTTGCCCAAACATGTGGAAATGGCTTGGAGGCAGGTCAGGACTGTACAGGGGATGTGGCAAGAAGCCCCAGTCGAGTCCCTGTAATGTGCTAAATGATTACGTGTACAGTTCACACAGACAGGTGGGTCTCTTCAACAAGTTGATTTTCAAGGATCAGGAACGATTGCAGTGGGCTCCCAGCCACTTGATCAGCCCTTGGAAAATAGGACGGGTACAAATAGATAAGATGCTTCCACCATGTGCGTGAACGAGGTGGAGGAATTGGGAGAAAAACTCTGTGAAAGAAACCCAGCAGCAATTTGCTGCCGAAGAAGTTCTGGACTTCAGGGTCACTGATATTAGGTCCAGGTTAATGCTCACATGGGGTTGATGGGGGTGGGGGGGGCAGCTGTCATCTATTGTCACGCTTTATGGTCACGATGATTGTTGATTTCGTCCGTACAGTTCAGGTGACACCGTGTCATATGAAAAAGCTGAGGCCATTAAAAAGGTTATCGTAGGGGTACCACGTCAACTACCACCTCCCATGTCAACTAGATAACCTGTGCATTAGAGTTTAGAGAGCCTGTAGAGACTGGGAAGCACTTCCCTTGGCTTGAAGGAGCGAGCTAATTTACAGTATAACTCTAAAGCCCATCTCTACTTGCTCGGAGCTCTGTAATGAGTCTTCTTGCAGTGTGAAAGCTAATAAAAACCTGGCTTTATGTCCTAATCAATAAGGCGTAATTTACTTGTGTATTAACAGGGTGTTTTGGTCTGTGTAGGCGCATGGAGCTCGGAGCATTAATTATAAACACAGCTGACTAATTAAGCCTTATTTCATTCCTTTAAAGCTTTAAAGCATTTTCTTTGCTCTTAAGACAGGCAGGGACGGGATGGACGTTTGGGTGGAAGCTTATGAATGGGAAATTGATGGGAATTCATAGGTTTGTCTTGAAGCTTTTTGTTGGGTATCTTTGATCTAATGGGACTTGGGGAAACCTTTCCCTCCTGGTTGTCCCACGAGGCATGGCCATGTGTAAGAGTATTTGGACTTTGCAGGAATCAGCTCTCTGATTGTGATTCACTTATTGTTTTGTTTTTTTAATCCCCACAGTTTCGCCACTGATTGGTCGATATTGTGGCATGAAGATCCCTCCGGAGATCGTGTCCTCCACAGGTCTCCTGTCTCTCTCCTTCCACACCGACATGGCGGTAGCCAAAGACGGCTTTTCCGCACGCTACAACATGACTCGCAAAGACGCCACTGACAGTAAGTGTGATGCGCCGGCGTCGTTTTTTCGTTTACAGACTCGTTTATTATTTATAAAAGCGCTGTTTTAATAGACCCGCCCATGGAATCTCAGAGTGTCTGAGTAGCACCGTGTATCATTTATCAGGTCCTTGACTTTATTTAACTGTGTCAGCATCTTCCACGTTTTCCTGTTTTCTGGCTGTTAATGGCTGCGAAATCAATCTGTTGACATTGTCTCCTTCGGTTCTTCTCCCCTTTTTTCCTGCCGCCCCCCCTTCCCCCCCCTGTAAAACAGGCTTCCACTGCAACACCGTGTTTGGCATGGAGTCAGGAAAGATCTCAGATGAGCAGATTTCCGCTTCGTCTTCGTTCTACGATGGACGCTGGCTTCCTCGCATGGCCCGTCTCAACAACGAGGACAACGCCTGGACGCCAGCAGAGGACAGCAACAAGGAGTACATTCAGGTTACTATCACACAAACAGCATTACGGATTGGCTACGCTCTCGGAGCCCTGTGCTCGTCGTCTCCGTCCTGAGTAGTGACGCGTGGAGAACCCTTACTGCATCTCTAACCGCATACGTGATGGATGAGGTCACTCTTTATGAATACACGCTTAGCAATTTCCTCCAGCGCCATCGATTTTAGGTTGCTGCCTTCGCCTGTGCTTGGGATTTGTACCGTTGTCACTTCTGCAGAGGGGTGAGGGTGCCCGGACCTGGGAATTCTCAAGCTTTGATTTTTTGAGGGGTCGGAATCACCATGCGTTTGGGTTATTTTCCTTCCGAAGCCCAAATGAGCATCACCACTGGAGCTTCTGTGAATAACGCTGTACTATTGTGTGTGTGTGTATATGTGGGTGTGTGGTGCTCCTACTCTTAATTTTTTTGCATTATACCATTTTGTAAATAAAATGCAATGACAGTACTTTTATCAAAGTAAGAAAGAGAAAGAAAAAAGACCGGAACAAGAAAACAAAAACATAATAAAAAAAAAAAAGCATCAATAAAGTGCATAAAGAAATGAGGAAAGACATAGGCAAGCAAGAAAGTAAGAGAAAAAGAAAGAAGCTATGAAATGGGGGGAAAAAAAAAACAAGTTAAAAAAGAAATGTTGGTAACAAAGGAAACAACGTATGTAAACGATATGTGGAGGAAAAGGCTTGTTGTAAATTGTTCTTTCTTTTTTTTTTTTAATTCGAAGGTCATGGGAGGTCGTATAAGCATTTCACTGCATATCGTACTGCGTATGACGGCGTACGTGACAAATAAGATTTGAATTTGAATTTTTGGAAGAAAGGCGGGAGACACCATAAGCATTAAAAAAGGTCGAAAGAAATAAGACGAGGAAGGACATAAAGAAAAGGCACAAAGGAAGAAAGAGTGAAAGATAACCTTAAAGAAGCGAGGGAAGAGCGAGTGTCTCTCTTTCTCACTGATGTCCCGTCTCTCAGGTGGACCTGCACTTCCTGAAGGTTCTAACAGGCATCGCCACACAGGGCGCCATCTCGAAGGAGACGCAGAAGTCGTACTACGTCACCACATTCAAGCTGGAGGTCAGCACAAACGGAGAGGACTGGATGATGTACCGTCACGGCAAGAACCACAAGGTAAGCCAGCCAAGGGAGCGTTCCATCTTCGCTCCAGAAACCCGCAGGTTAGCCGTGTCAGAGCCCGAGGTGCCGCTCGTCGCTACAGCGACAACCAGATGGCGCGGGAATCGAGAGCGCGTGTGCTTTACTGCTGAGAGCTGAAGCAGGAGGAACGTTCAGGCGCTTTATTAAAAGCAGAAGTGTGACTTCTAAATCCTTATTTGTGCATGGATGAGTAAATATCAATCTTTGTGGCTGTTTTAATAGCCAGGAGTGGGCGTGGCCTAAATAAGTCTTTCCTGTTTAAAGGTTGATTAGAAATTGACATTTTAACCCTGAGTCAGTTTGCTGTTATAAGACTCGAAATGCCCGAGAGGAAGCTGTAACGAACGCCGAGAGCGGTGACCTCAGTCCCAGGTGACCTCAGTCCCAGGTGACCTCAGTCCCAGGTGACCTCTGCATTGATCCGTCGACAGAGAAAGTGACATGGGAACAGGTTTTGGGACGGTTATCTGCCAAGCGGGGAACAATAGCACCCTTATGCGCTCTTATCTCTAAAGGCCATTTGTTACGCCTGTGCACTAACGGCCATAAACACACCTGCAGAACCGGTCCTACCAGGCACCTGGATTTGTAGGGACCCCAGGTGTGTGAAACGGTGTGTGTGGCTGCTTTTCTTCTCTAGTTTTGAAGTTTCATATTTTATGAATGGAGCTGGAATGCTTCTGATGAATCATAACCAAGATTTAAAATATTTTGGTTATTTCCAGGATTAACTTTTTTTCTGGTGGAATGCCTCACGCTGTTGTATTTTACTCAAGCGAGACTCCAAAGGCTAAGCTTTTGCTTTTTTTTTACGCGACTGGAATGAAATTACCTGCGAGTTACCTAGTGACAGTTACCCTAGCGCTCCGACAGGAGATTTTGCGCCTTACCATTTTTTAATCCATATATACTGAGCCATATGGCATAAATATCTTGATTTTCAAAGGCACGTCAAATTATTAGAGCAGAGAATTATGGGTAGACTGTTGATTTTCAGTCTGATTCGAATTAATATCGTTAATGTTTATTGTCTGATTTGTGTCAAGAGTATCTCATAAACCCTGAACTCTTGCTGAACTTAATTTAACCCGTTTCACACTATTACCCAATTACCCATTCTTTGAAAAGACGGAAAAGAAGTGGAAGCACTAATCTTACAAAAACAAAAGTATTTCGCTAAAGGTGGAACTAGGTTTTTATTCTCTGCAAGACCTGTGGGATATTTTCTAAGGAATGTAAGACAATTTAACAATTGTAAGGCGTTTAACTTAGTTGTTTAAAAAGTGTGGAAATCAATTCGATGAATCAAATCAATAAACAATAAGACTGATTTAATCACACTATTATCTATTTGTGATCTGCATCACAATCTATAAACAGTTTTGCGGTTCATTAAGGTAAAAAAATGTTCACCAATTTCTTTTTTATTTGTAATGCTAATGTAATACATGATCGCTATCAAAATTTGTTCTGTATGTAGGGTTACAGTAAGTTTGCACCAGATCTGCTAGCTTACAAAAGACATTAAAATTAACTTGTTAAATAAATGTGTAACTTTGTAAAAGTGTTAAATGTGTTCCAGGTTTTGTGTTTCTAGCCCTGGAGGCTGAACATGGTCGGCTTTATTTAGGTTTTGCACCCAGTATATTAGTCATCTCTAACGAGATACCTCAAGTCCGAATGCTCGGCCCTCGCTTATTCCTGAAAAGACTCACTTATCCAATTTCCCCAAATAGCAAATTTTCACAATGCGAGGAAGCAATCATAGACTTCCTTTCAGAGCCAAGGACTAATGAATTATTTGCACTGATGAGCTTTGGCGTAGCGTAAACATCCCTCAATCAGGATAGACCGATCATGTGTATATCATGTATATATATTCTCAAAAATAACTCATAACCAACCCATTGTGGAGGGATGAAAGAGTTTCAGAAAAAGGAAGGGATCTCACAGGAACCTGGTTGTTTATTATCGAAAATTCCTCCAAATCCATCTTGCGAGGCACGCCGTTTATCTGTCACATGCTCGAGGCAGGAGAAAGAAACCGCCTACGAAGCAATTTCATCTCCCTCCTCGGTTCCTGTGCCAGAGAGAGGAAGTGCGATGCCGGAGTAATGGAGAGAGTTATTGTCGTTTTTTACACTCTGTGACACAAAGCACAAATTCAGTACTGTACCGAGTATCTGAATATATGAGATATACATGTGTGTGTGTGTGTGTGTGAGAGAGAGAGAGAGTGTACGCACGCACACACATATGGACAGAGACCCAATTTCTCATCTGCATGACTCTGGCAAGCAGCCAACTGAAACCAGCACAACATCTTCATCCGAGTGGGGAAAAGAGAGAGAGAGAGAGAGAGAGGCAAAACGGGATGAAAAGAACGTCAGCCCAAAATAATGTCTTGACCAGACCGGCTTGTAGCGCACCTCCCCCTGGTGTCGTTAAATTCGGCTTAAGAATTTGCTCAAGCATTGACTCGGACCGTCTGCACCGACCCTCATTTGTTTTCTTAGTTTTCAGAAAGCTACTAATCTATGCTCCACCCCCAAATGTCCAATAAACATGTTTTGTCCGGGGTTTGAAATCTTATGGGAACAAAGTACGACTCTGCGTGATTTAGCGTCCCAGACATCCCTTTGTATTTGTAGTTGCTGGCCACGGGAAGAAAACAGAAACAAACAAAAAAAGTCTTCGTTTTTTTTTTTTTTTTTTTTGCGTAAATGCGAATTGTTTATTGTTGTGCGTAAACACAATTGTAAGAAATGTAAATAAAATGTGCTACGTGATGACCTCGAGCCTTTTAGTCTGTATTAATCAGTAAGTTTCTAGCAACCTGTATGTTGCGATACATTCCAAGTTATTACATTATACTAGCTAACGCGTTTAAAGTTAGCGACCGAGATGCCATAACTAATTAAATAGCGCCAAACGTTTTTCTCGTCTCATGGTCTCAATAATGAATTTAACGATAATGTCTGAATAGGATTGGATTGAAAATATTAGTGTGTCATGAGACTCTATTCTGAGATATTTCTTATTTGAGATATCTTTTTATACAATGTGGTAATATTTAAAAAAAAAAAAAAAAAACAGTTGCGATTAATGTCTACTTCAATTTCTAGACGTAGCTGGAAGTTTGACTTCATATTGTTCTACATGTCAGGCGTTACAGCAATGTTGCCAACAACAGTGACGTGATATTCTATTTAAAGTTTGAAATTTCCCGTAAAAGTATACAGACTTCTAAGCGGATGTTTTGAGGAAGCGCAACCTGAATTATTCAGCTAACTGCAGCTAGTTGTTTCCGTTTGAATGGACAGACGCCGGAGTGTGTGCTGCTATCAGGGCTGAATTGGTGAAAGTTGTGAATTTGTGAAAACTAAACAAAGTAAAAGGTGACGGTAACCAGTTCGGGTAACGATCTACCGTTTGTCACACGCTGACATTTTGCACATTATTTTTTAACGGTTGATTTTCAGTGTAGCGCTAGCTTCTATACACAACACTGTACTGTTCGTAGCATCTATGCTAATGCCACAAAGACATTAAGGACAATTGAATATTGAACAAAAAGTACATTTTCAACATTAATAATCTACTTTTGACATCATTTTCTCAAGCATTAAAAAAAAAAAAAATCGTCTTTCTTCTTCTTTTTCTGATCTTCGTGAACTTCGCATGATGCAACAGGTGACAGGGTTGAACGACAATAAGCATAATCAACACCATTAGCATACTTTGAATAATTCTACTCGACATATACCTGTCCCATTTCAGTATCCAACCCTGACACGTCCGCGACTCCTGAGCGTCCCAGGTCTCGTTTTGGTAACTAATTAACCTTTGCCCTCAGTAATGAGGCCTATCGGTGCAGGTCAGAGACCCTGATGGAATCCGTGAGCTTCAGGCGAAGTGAAGGAGAGAGAGCACAATAGCGTCCAGTAACCCGAGTCTCCCGTGCTTAAGCTGTATCACGTTTCCTCTTTATTTTTTCCCATAACAGTAAGACACTGGTGTGTTCTTTATTTTATATTAATTGTTTTACTTATGAAAGATCATTTATTCCCTTTTAATTTTAGGAATCATCGTCAAGTTAACTCGATTGAATTGGTCTCTCAGTTCATCCATGTTGTTCTTATTTATTTTTGTATTTATTATATTTCATGTTCTTTTTTCACATTCGTATTATTTTTTTTTTTCCATTTCCATTCAGTTTATTTCACTGTTTTGTAATGTAGATTTTTTACTTTCTCCCCTATTATTACACTCAAGTTTATTCATTTTTATCAATGAGCACTCTGATTATTTCTGATTCTCGTTATGTTTTATTACACAACACTGATCTAATATTCTTATTCCCTCATTCTTCTTTATTGTTCTCCTTATTACTTACTAATTCCACTCTACTCTTCTTTTATTTTTTTCTATTGTTTGCTTTTCTGCTGTTTATCATTGCGTGCAATTTAAATTCAGCTTTTACGCACTCACTCATCATACCGCTATACCGCTTAATCCTGTATTCAGGGTCGCGGGGGGGCGGAGCCTATCCCAGGAGACTTAGGGACAAGGCGGGGTACATCCTGGACAGGGTGCCAATCCATCGCAGGGCACACACACACACACACACAGACACACATAGACACACACAAACACACACACACACACAAACATAGACACACACAAACACACACACATAGACACACACAAACACACACACACACACATAGACACACACAAACACACACACACACACACACAGACACACATAGACACACACAAACACACACACACACACAAACATAGACACACACAAACACACACACATAGACACACACACACACAGACACACACACACAGACACACACATAGACACACACATAGACACACACACACACACACACACACACACACACACACACACACAGACACACACACACACACACACACACACACACACACACACACACACACACACACACACACACACATAGACACACACAAACACACACACATAGACACACACAAACACACACTTACACACTAAGGGCAATTTATGAATGCCAGTTAACCTAATCTGTATGTTTTTGGACTGTGGGAGGAAACCGGAGGACCCGGAGGAAACCCACCAAGCACGGGGAGAACACGCAAACTCCATGCACACGGAGACGGGAATCGAACCCGGACCCTGGAGGTGCAAGGCGACGGCGCTAACCTTTAAACTACCGTGTCGCCTGAATTCAACTTTTAATTAAAGCTAATTAAGTTAATTACATTTTTTACTCCATCAGTTTTGAGAAAAGAAAAAAAAATCCCTTTCTTTTTAAATGATTTTAATAATTGTCTTAGTTTTAACTTTACCTAATCATTTTACTTAATTATTATTCACTCATTAACTCATCTTATGAATGTTCACATTTTCCTTTTTTTTTAAATATATTTTTCATTATTATTGTATAATTTTAGCTACTAGTTCGGCTTATTAACGTTATTTATTTGAATCATTTTATTATCACTTCACACACTACACACTTATTATCACTTCACACACTACGTCTTTCATTCTTGGTTATGTTCTTTTTTTCTTTCTTATTATTTTTTCTTATTATCTTACTAATGCTCCTATTTCCATTCATTCTTTTTATTTCATCTATTTTCACATACAAACAATTTCATTTTCTTATTAGTCTCTTTATTAAGATGAATATCCTTTAAAAAATTTTTTTTTTTTACTTTTTCCATATTTATTACACTATTTTTCATTGTTGTCTTGCTTATGTTAATATTTTTGAATTCTTTATTTTTATTTCCCTACTACGTCGCTCATCGTGTTTCTTTTTGATGAACTTCCTGGAATCCTGCAGCGACTTTAGGTTTAACAGCCTGGCATGTTGCTTCTTCATGGGAACTTCCCTCTTATCAGCGTCCTCTCTTCCTCCTTTTCTACAGTCTTATCTCAGGCTTATCACTTTTTCATGGTGAAAGTATGAGGGAGCGATAATGAAGTCTCACACTGTTTAAGTCCATGCCGGGTTTCTGGCATCTCCTGTAAAAACACGTAAGGAAGGAATCAGAAACATGCTCGCGGTTCAGGATCCGACTCCGCCCGGTTTGTGTCACGTTGTGCACGACACGATACGAGAAGTCAGAACCTGAGATTTTTTTCCCCCTCCTTTGATTCTGTAAACCTGAGCTTGTGTTGTTGTATTACAGATATTCCACGCTAACACAGACCCATCGGAGGTGGTGCTGAACCGGATCCCTCAGCCCACCCTGGCCCGCTTTGTCCGCATCAGACCCCAGACCTGGAAGAACGGCATCGCTTTGCGCTTCGAGCTCTACGGCTGCCAGATCACAGGTGTGTGTCGTTTGATCTTCATGTATTTGAGGCTAAATCTGTAGATCTCCATCTTGAGAGCATTTCGAACCCTGCGTCCGTGTGAGTGTGTGTGTGAGTGTGTGTTCTCTCCAAATCTCCCGAACTTTATTCTCAAAGCAGTTTGACATCGGAACTCAACTTCCCGAAATGAGTTGATTCAGAGTCAAATGCCCTTTTCAGTGGAGTGAAGTCTCTGAAACGAGTCGATTTAGATCCTAATGTTTTTTGGCAACTTCCTAAAACCAGTTGATTCAGAAATGAATCTCATTTCAACAGTGGTCACGTTCTGGAATGAGTTGATTCAGAGTTAACTCCCTTTTTCAGTAGAGTTCATTGGGAAGCAGTTTCATTCTAAATTGCCTTCATTTCTGCAGAAAGTCAACTCAGAATTGAGTCATTGGTTTAAAAGCGTCCACTGGACCTCATTTGACTCACTGAATTGACTCACCTGCGGGAAGTGAATCGAACTTGCAGCTTTTCCTTTGGTTGCTTGTTTTGTTGTGTTTCAGACAAAAAAGAAATCAAAGTTAAATGCGGACACAATTTTGTCCTGATTTCCAAAATTTAAGAAAAGTCGGCCAGTGCTCCCAGTTCACCCGTCACTCTCCCCCACCCCGCTTTCCCCAGACGCTCCCTGCTCCGAGCTCCAGGGCCTGCTCTCCGGCCAGCTTCCAGACTCTCAGATTTCAGCGTCGTCGTTTCGAGATCTCGGCTGGGCCCCGAGCACGGCGCGCCTGGTAGCTAGCAGGTCCGGCTGGTTCCCCGCGCCGCCGCAGCCCGTGGCCGGAGAGGAGTGGCTCCAAGTGGACCTGGGAACGGCCAAGACGGTGAGCGGCCTCATCACTCAGGGAGCGAGAGGCGGAGACGGAGGGACGAGCTCAGAAAACCGCGCCTTCGTACGGAAGTATAGGCTGGCCCACAGCGCCAACGGAAAAGACTGGAACTTTGTGATGGACAGCAAGACCAGCATGCCGAAGGTCGGTGCACGGGCTAGCTTTTAGCACGGAGAATAATTAAAGATTTAAATCATGGACTGGGATTTAAAAAAAAATAAATAAATTAAACTTAAATAAAAAAATGTGACACAGAAACTATATTGTGTAAAATGGACCATTTGACACAATATAATCTTTACATTTCTTAATTTTTTTTTTTCCACTGCATACAAATATAATTGTTTTCAACTGTAACCAAAAACGGAGAATCATTTGCATATGAATAAATAAACATTATGTTTTTGCAATAATCTACCACACAAACAGACTGTCTATTTAGCTCTTTTGGTCAGGAATTTAAAAAAATATATATTTTGTTTGGGATGTTGTCAAAGGAAATTTTTCATTAGAGATTTTTTTTTGTTTTGTTATAGTGCATTAATGAAAAACAAAACAAACAAACAAATATTAAAACTACACACACAAACAAGGCATAAGAATTTGTGCATTTTATTAAAAAAAAGTTTATATACTGTATGATTTGAATAAATATTACAAATAAATTAAAACGGTTAATTTTTTTATATATATTATTTACTTTCCAATTAATAAATACTAATGAAAACATTTAACAATTAATTAATTTCCCCCCCTTTTTCCATAATGATTTTCTTATAGTTTTATTAAATAATGCACAAAACAACTAGTGCCAAAAGATTTTAAATGATAAAAAATAATGATTTAATATATAAATAAATAAATACATGATTGCTAACGAAAAAAAAAAAAAAAATCGTATATTTTCCCCTGGATGAAATGATTATATGTTTAACTTTTTTGACTAATGATTTTTTTCCCGTTTTTATTCTGGCAGATTTTCGAAGGCAACGTGCATTTCGACATGCCTGAGCTGCGGCGCTTCGAGGAGCTCGTGGCTCGGTTTGTCAGGATTTACCCCGAGCGCTGGTCCCCCGGGGGCATCGGCATGAGGATAGAGGTTCTGGGATGCAGCCTTCCAGGTGATGAATCATGAAGTAAACAGTGACATGTGCTAAAAATGTTTGTGGAGAACAACCGAGCTCCTCTTATTGAGAAATAAACGATGTAAACGAGAAAGTGCTGGGACTGGAGACTCCTTCCATAAACGTTACATTAACCACGCCCTCAGGGAAAACCTCACCACGGGAAACTTTTTTTTTATTCTTTGTTGTCTGTGTTGCTATTGCGCGTTGTTGCCATGGAAACGGGAGCGTAGTACGGCGACCAATCAGAATGGAGAAACGTCAGCTTTCGTAAATAGTTCAGCGGAAATATAACATTATTACACGGGCTGCTTGATGTTTGAGCTGGAAGAGGTGGATCTTTTGTTTAGGTCTTGGAAGTTTTTATTTTTTTTTAAAGGATAAAAAAAAATCTGATTTTGTAGAAGAAGAACAAAGAAGGAGAGAAGAAGGAGGAGGAGGAGGAGGAGAGATGAGGGAGTTGAAGAGAAGGTCATGTTGGGTTTGCTGTGGGCGCTTGTGGATTTGAGATATTCGGATTTAGAGGGCTGCTGGGAAATTTGTGTAGGGCGTGTGTATAAATATATGTGTGTGTGTTTGTGTGTGTGTTCAGCTTGTGACGATACGATAAGACGGTAACACAAGAGCGTGTGATGTGAAATTCTGAACATCTGAACATCTGTAGGACGGACGAGCCGGCAATCTGGAAAGCGTTTACAACACACACACACACACACACACACACACACACACACACACACACACACTTAAACGTATACTCTGTGTGCATTAGTGCAATTTATCGATTCGCTTTATGGTGATTGAAAGAGCGGTGTATATTTGAACATCTGCCTGTAGTGGATGCTGAACACACACACACACACACACACACACACACATATACACACACAAATCAACGAATGGTTGAGCAACAGAAAGCTTGCCAATAATTTGCTGTGTTCTATTATTTATTACTCAGCTAATGGCTCAAGCATGTGTGTGTGTGTATGTGTGTGTGTGTGTGTGTGTGTGTGTGTGTGTGTGTGTGCATTGCAAATGCCATCAGCGCAGTAACAGTGCATCATAAAGTCATGTCAGCATTGCATTCCCATGTGCTTGACATTCATCTGTGTGTGTGTGTGTGTGTGTGTGTGTGTGTGTGTGTGTGTGTGTGTGTGTGTGTGTGATCTCTCATGCGATCTCCTGTTCTGTGTTTCCTCTCCATGCGATGAAGAAGCACACACATGTACTCGCAAACAGAGTACTATTGTTCCTCTCTCTCTCTCTCTCTCTCTATATATATATATCTGCTGTATCTCCCCCCCTCCCCCCCCCTCACCCCCTCCCCCTCCTCTCTCTCTCTCTTTGGCTGTGAAAATGTTTTTGTTGTTCTTCACTCTTTCTTTCCCTAATTCTGTTTCTCATCAGTGAGCACGCCATGCTCTTTCCCAGGCTCCTACACACACACACACACACACACAAGCTCTGGTGCATCAGGCGCAAGTGTGCGTGTGTGCGTGTGTGTGTGTGTGTTTTTTCTTTTTCTTTTCTCCCAGCATGCATTGCTCTACAGGAGAACTATGTATAATTGAAGTTGCTGCTTTTTCTTTTTTGCTTGAGTCATATCGTGCTGAGTCAGCGACTTTTCACAGCAACGTGACAGAGTGATGGAGGGATGACAAGAGAGACGCAGAGAGAGAGAGAGAGAGAGAGAGAGAGATTTTTTTCATTGTTTACCAGCTATATGATGTTCCTTCATCTTTAATATGTTTATAGTTTTTCCTATATGTTTATAAATTCTGATGATGATGTTGTTTATAATGTAGTCAGTGTTTTTGGATGGCTTTGTAAACAACGTAACTTCTTTATTAAGGTTTTAACATGTTTATAACTGAACTGAGAGAGAGAGAGAGACGTGTGGAGAATGAAATTAAGAGGGAGAGAAATAAAAAATAATGGAGAAATGGAGAGATAAAAGAGATGGAGACGAAAGGTAGAGAGAGAGAGAAAGAGGGGTGAAATTGTGCGGAGGAAAAAGTGGCACTTCTTACTGATGTGCGCTTGCCTGAAAGGTCAAATCCAGCTGTTTGAAAACACACACACACACACACACACACACACACACACACACACACACACACACACACACACCATTCCAGTGAACATAATAATATATTTGAAACCTCCTGTGGCAGTAGAAAGGATATCTAATCTAATCTAATGTAAAATCAATGTGTTGCTGCAGTTAAGTGTGCAGCCTAGTGTATAACACACACACACACACACACACACACACGCGCGCGTCACCGTCTCTTCATCGGACACGTCTGTCACATCTAACAAAGGTCAGAGTCATTAGATGATCTGACCTTTATACACTGACAGAGCCCCTTAAAAATGTATGTACGTGTGTGTGTGTGTGTGTGTGTGTGTGTGTGTGTGTGTGTCTGTGAGAACTATCAATACACGCTTCCCTTTTTTAACCGTATCGACATAAAGGCTAAAGAATTCGATAAGAGTAAGCGGTAAGAGAGAATGCTGGATGAATCATATAAGAAAAGGTGGGAAAAAAAGAGAGACAGGAAGTCAGTAGGAAAGAGGGAGGAAGTAGAATTAGGATGCTAAGTTCGCTAGTTACGGTAGCATCGCCCATACGCTAATTCCGCTAAGTTTTCAAGAGTAAACTTGATTTTTCCTGCAGTGGAAACTGATCAGCTCGACTCAGCACAGAGAATCAGACCTGTTGTGTCTCTCGACCTCTCGAGCTCCCTGACGTCGATCACAAGCGTTTATGTAACAAATTGCACTTAATGTGTGTGTGTGTGAGTGTGTGTGTACACCGTCTTGTCTCCTGAGTCCCCCCGTGATATGTATACATATACAGATACAGAAAATTAATGAATAAGTACAAATATGTAGTATTTAATCACTGAAACACACACACACACACACACACACACACACACACACACACTCAGATGGCGTCCCCATCGTCCCCCATCCCCCCACCCCCGCAAACTCGGTGTATGAGTTACAGCTCTGGTGTTGTTCCCCTTCAGTGTGTAAAAGTGATTTGTGTCGGTTTGGTGTTTGGGAGTGTGTGTGTGTGTGTGCGTGTGTGTGCGCGTGTGTGTGTGTGTGTGTGTGTGTGTGTGTGTGTGTTTGTGTGGTTCTCTCGTTTCATTCTTCATCTCCAGGGCATGCACTCTTTCGTCCTGACGTTATGATTCGAATCAGGCGCGCTCAGACAAAGCCCTGAGACGTTCCTGAATTCTGAAGAACGAATATAAATAAACGTCTGTAACAATAAACGTTTACGAGATCATATACTTCCTGTTGGTTTTAGTTTTGGAGATGTGCATACTTATGTTCGTACTTACGGGGACCGTGATATTTTTAAAGGCGTTTGAGGACTTAGGATGTCAACGCGGATCAACGATGAAAACAATTCAAGTTTGAACTAACAACAGCGAGATTTACTGCGACATTATTGTCTGTTTTGTAGAAACGTCCACGGTTGCCGTGCCGACGTCCACGCTACCACCACGCCTCGCAGAAAGCAGCACGGCTCATAAACTCAGCTCATGTAAGTAGACAAACATTTCATTTTCAATTTTTCTTTTACAACACACACACACACACACACACACACACACACACATACACACAGCAATATGACGGAATTTATGAAATTCATCATCTAATAATAATTAGATTATATTTCATTTTTTTTTTTTTTTTTAATAAAACACTTGTCCTGTTTCGGGAAATTTATCAGCGACAATCGAATTGAGGTTGTGTAAAAGTTTACTGAAGACCTAGAGACACTTTCGCTCGCCTGCCATTCACACAATTTCCTGTTTGCTTGTACTTATGGGGACCGTGATATTTTTAGAGGAATTTGAGGACTTTGGATATCAATGCGGATTGTTAATGCTTAATGATATCAACCATCTTTCCACCTATATACTTATATGTAGATAAAGTTCACCCTCTATTATGTTGATGCCAGAGCGTCATGTAACGTGTTTCATTATTGCGCTGACTGTAATCCGGAATCGCAGAAGACGATGAGTTCCCTCGTGTCTGACTTCTTCCTCGCTCCTGTTGCCTCCGGTTAAAGGATACGATTAAAAAAAAAAAAAAAAACAATAAAAGCTTCAGCGGTTTCTAGATTCGCACTTTTTTTTACACAGCTTGCGCTCTAAGGCCAGACTTTACTCGTGTTTGATGCAGAAAGTGTTCAATCTGGGATTTGCCTCTTCCTCTTTTACCCCTGAAGCATTTTACACGCTGCGAAGTCTAAAGCCAGGGGATAGCGAAGGCGAGTCACGGATTCCACAGCCCACGCAGTGCTTAACCGCAAAAACCTGAACTGATATGAATTTATTACATCGGTGTACAACTGGAGTACTCATTCTCATTCCTTCTTTTTTTTTTCCCCTGTCCATCACAGCAACCTCCAGCACAACTCCTCCCTCTTCCACGGTCCTGTGCGACTTTGAGCAAGGTTTGTGCGGATGGACTCACGACCCCAACTCTGACATCGTCTGGTCTTTGCACACCTCCAGCAGAATCACCGCCCAGGGGCAAAGTCAGGACCTCTCTTTAGGCTCTAACAGTGAGTCTCTCTCTCTCTCTCTCTCTCTCTCTGTCTCTTTTCAATCTCACACAAACTCATATCATCACCCACCCGCAAACGAGCACACACTTCCACCCACACTAGCGCTTGTAAATTAGCACGCCTGTGGGTTCGCATTAACATACTTCTGCATAACATACAGTACGCTCAGATCCTCATATACAGTACAATCACTCAGTCATAAATGAATAGAGAATTTTAAACTAAGGGTTTTTTTTTTTTTTTTTTCATTGCTATGCAATTATGCGAAACTCTGGCATGGTGGTACAATGACATTACACTTACATCACACTTCAGTGTTCGATTCTGAGCTTGGGGTAGTGCAGGGGTCGGCAACGCGCGACTCCGGAGCCGCATGTAGCCGTTTCATCCGTCTGCTGCGGCTTTGAAAGATAAATGAGTATTTCATTGAATTTTATTTTAGCTTGTTAGTTTTTTTTTTTTTTGTAATTCTAAATTTGAAGATTATGGTGATCTTGTAACATTAAAATAAAATGTGTTTCATTTTTTGCCTCCGATATGCGACACCCGCCGACACGCGATTTATTGAACTTTTCGAGCCCTGAGCTGCGTTCCATTCCAAAGTGCACTTCACAGGGTGCTCCCTACTCCCTGCTCCGTTTGCAGTGAAGGTCGACTTCCCTCGACAAAACCCCACCATTTGGAACACTCTGCGAACTCACCAGCGCTGACATCACTTCCTTTCCGTATTATTGGTGGTATCTTCATTTTAGATGTGTGAAACGAATGGCTCTTTGAGTGTTTAAGGTTGCCGACCCCTGGGTTAGTGTCTTTGAGTGTTTTCTTCACGTCCGTGTGGGTTTTCTCTGACTATCATGCCGGTCGGGGGATTGGCTACATTGTAGTGGGAACTCGGTACGTCTTTGCGTCGGGTGTGTTAAGGTTTGAAATGACCCAGTGGTTGATCAATTGGGAGCTTTTTCGGTAGCTGTTTCTAATACAGCTGGGTTCAACAGGGATGAGAACAACTGGGGAAGAAACTCAAATGAGGAGTAATGAGGAGTATTCAGTAATGTGTTGAACAGTGTAACCATCGAATGCGATGCTACACAAACCAGAAAGCCATGATATTGGCCATGGTTGCATGGTCTCGTCATTACATCCATGGTGTCCTCCCACGTTTCATCCACTGCTTCTGGGATAGGCTCTGGACCCATCACCATCCTGACCAAAGGGCATGGGTTAGCGGTACTATCAAACTCTTGACAAGTTCCAGACTTTGCTTACGACCATGTGGAATGCAGTGTGCTCTGCATCCATCATTTGCTCTCCTACAAACATTCTCCTTATTTTATTTGTTTCCTAGTGCCGCTGCCGATGCAAAGCAGAAGCATGGATTCTCTTTATAATCAAAAGTAGTTCTAGAGATACAGTATTCATATGAATGTAATCAGACCCTTTCCTAGAATGTTTTTAAGGCTTTGCATGACTCCGTTCCTACAGCTCAGCTTCTCACATGCACTGTGAAAAGGCAGTGTTAAGTCCCTGGATCTGTACTTGGCTTCAAAGCAGCCTACATCTGTGGAGATTCCTAGACCTGTTTTTCTACCCTTAAAGTTCCTCGAAGGCACGTAGCATCAATAAGCAGGCTTCTGTGATCCCAAAGCCTTTTTGTTTGATTTGTTCTATCATTAAGAGATCCTTTTGGCCTGTATATTTTACTTTGCTTTTTCTGGAGTTGAAGAAAGATTTTTCTGATGCACTTTCTGTCACAAAGCTGGAGGTCCTGGAGGCATCTGGTCGAGTAAAAAACTATGGATTAATATAGAGAATAGTGAATAACGTCAAAAATAATCTAAAAAAAAAAAGATCACGACATTCCCAACAGTTTACCACCATTTATTACTGATCAATACTGGTAGGTGAGCTCAGTTTGCAGATAAAGCTAATGTTTAAAGATCAGTGCTGGGGAACACTTTCAGTGGCATGATGAAGAATTTGCCAACCCTGTACTGATTCACAGTCGATCTTCAAGCTCAAGATGCAGCTGTCGAATTAGTCCGAGGCAGCTTGAAAGGATGCCCCCTGCTTGATCCTGGTACCTGTCTAGTCCCGCTAGACATTCAGGAGATTTTGCACTGATCAGTCATGATATTAAAACTACCACCAGGTAAATTGAACAACATTGATCACTGACTAAGAGACCAGGAAACTGGTGACAGGGTGAAGGCTCAGCCATGCCTGGGGGGACCAAAGGCCAGTCTGTCCACCTGATCCCACAGAAAAGCCAATGTGAAACATGTCGCTGAAAAAAAAAATCAATGCTTGCAATGATAGAAAGGCACCAGGACACCCAGTTTCACCACAGTCCCCCATGCATAGGGCCCAGCAGGCCAAGAGCCCAATGCCACCAACGAGGCCCTTAAGCTACCCAGATTCCTCTCCAATCGAGCATCCAAACAAGTCATGCCCTGGAGGCTCAGGGTCACCCTGGTGACACAAGTTGAACAAGTTGGTTTTAATTTAATGTCATTGGTTTTTAATGTTATGGCTATGGCTAAACTAAGTATGGCTAAGTGTATATCTCAGTTTGCCTGAGAACATCTGGAAATCCAGACCACCCAGGAAGAAATGGAATCTAAAGGATACTTGCCGCCTAGCCTGTGTATCTCACAGTAGGCTATATACTATTATTCTATAAACCACAATTAGAAAGCAAACAGTGACTCACTGAGGTGTTCCAGCTCACTATGTCTTAAAACGTTTTGCTCTTGCAGTGCTGAAATTCCTCCCTTGCCAATCCTTTAGTACTTCTGAACTCCCTAAAAGATGATACAGTTGTGTGAACTCTGCACACATTTGAGACAGATTTAAAAAGAAATGTATATATCTTTCACTGTTATTCATCCCCAACTCCATTTTCTCATAAATAGACAAAGCAAACGTCTCTTTAGTGAGGTAACTTTTATATTGAGTATTGTATGTATGGTCTCACTCAAGGTTACCTCCTCCAGATTTGCTGCCTAGTGGAATTGTTTGGTTTACATCAACTGGTGAAGTGTGATTAATGGCAAACGTTTGACTCGCATTGTAGATGAACCAGAAGTTGTGTTTGTGTTCGTCATCGTTGACCCATTGCTGTTATATCTGCACAGGCCTGGGAAACTATCTATATGTCGAAGCTAGTCCCAAGACGCAGGGAAAGAAAGCCAGGCTCTTCAGCCCGGAGGTGGGCCCCGATACAGGGCCTCTGTGCTTGAAGTTCTCCTATCAGCTAGAGGACGAAGGAACCCTGCGGGTGCTACTGCGCAACCCGCTTCGAGAGGAAACCCTTCTCTGGGCTCTCCACGGCAGCCAGGGTTCCATGTGGAAGGAGGGGCGTACCATCGTACCTCGATCCCCCAAAGAATTCCAGGTAACCTTGGGTGTTGCATGTGAAACTCATATCCAATCTAACTTGGGTAAGAAGGGTACTATTTCTAGTAATAGCTATTAATATATGTTTATGAATGATTATGTTGATTTGAGTTTTTTTTTTTGTTTGTTGGAAGGTGGTCATCGAAGGCATCTTTGAAAAGGCAACAACAGGACACATCTGGATCGATAATATCCACATGAGCTCCAGCACGCCACTGGAGGAATGTACACGTAAGAGTTGGAGTTTTACAGATCTGTTTCTTCTTGCATACTTACCAGTCATTCTCATTTCTAAGTCTGGTTAGAAAGATGGGAGAGAGCGGCGCAGTGGTTAAAGCGCTCGCCCTATCATCCGGAGATCGCGAGTTCGAATCCCGGGTGGTGCTGTAACCTCTCGCAGCCGGAGGTCTAGAGAGAGCTGATTGGCCGAGCTCTCTCAGAGGGGAGGGATGAGAGAGAGGTACTTAGTGCTCCCACATTAATCACGGCTCTACAGCCAATCAGGGGCGTCTGTGAGCTCACGCGAGCGGAAGGAGCGGATAGCGCTGTCCTCCGAGTGCGTTACTCCGCCCCCAACGGTGCGTGAGGCAGTCGGCTGGCGTCACGTGGTTCGGATAGTCCTCAGCCCTCGGCTGAGTGGTAGTAGTAGCCTTAATGTAGGAGCGCCCCCTAGTGACGGGGAGGAATTGGACACGACTAAATTAGGGAGAAAATCGGAGAAAAATCCACAAAAAAAAAAAAATGGGAGAGTTGAGTCAGGAAGACCATCCCGTGTATAACCTTTGCCAAGTTGTATGTGGACTGTGTGGTCTGCTGTGGCGACCGCTTGATGGGAGGATCCGAAAGAAAGTTTTTTATTCCTGACTTTATAACCCTTGTTAAATATCGCAAATGAAAAATAAGGCTTTGTGCTTAAGACCACCAACATCCATAGCGCCGCTTCTCAAAATAAAACGATGACATGAAAGCGGAAGCGGTGGCAGGGGGGGGAAGTACACGTGTGACATGTTGCTTCCCATCAAATCCAAAAGAAGAATCAAAACTAGGCCACAAAGCCTCACGGGTCTCGATGCTAATCTATATTTCATTATGTACTTCTCGTTTCTCGGTATTTGTAAACAGTATTCTCTGAAACCAAACTCAGTCAATATCTCCAGTGGTTTTTATTTATTTATTTATTTATTTATTTATTTATTTATTTTTTTTGTCAAGCCCTGCTTTGGGAGTTATTTAAATTTATGAGGCCCAGATTCTATGGAGGTAATATAGACCGAAATGTGTTTCATGTAAGCAAAATCAGATTCCTACACACATTGCAGACAAAATTCGAGCTTGTAGTTAATGTTCAAGATACTTTGATTATTGCATAATGTACAATATTGGGATATTTTGAATTTCTGATTCTGGTCACAATGTTGATTTGATTTGATTTCTAATTTAAAAACGGCAGTTCTGACAACAGCTCCAGCTGCAAGTTTCATAGTTATACTAGATATTTTGCACACCGCCATCGTTCTACGCGAAACGATGTTTATTACATATTTATGGAAGTGTCAGCACTTTCAGTTCTCTGGGAAAAGGCTTTGTGGTTTGTCTGTAATAAAATGCTGAGTTCACGACGTTAAACGCAGCTGTAAACAGCACAGGAAGTACGATGTCTCATTCTACAATAAAATAAGAGAATAGTTAGCATTGACAAAATGCTGTAGATGAAAATAACTTAAATGTAAGTTTTCACTTTCCCTTTCTCTCTTTTTTTTTTTCAGAGCCATTTGCTGCCTTTCCTCCAGATTTGACTGGTGAGTTTTGACTTGTTTCTATCAATACAAACTGTACACTGCAGATCCAGGATCAGAGTCAAAATTGTTCTCTAACATGATTTAAAAAAAAAAAAAACTAAAAAAAACAACACTGACCCTGGATCTGCTACTAGGACGTAGTTTTTTGGTTTTTTTTTTTTTTTTTTAATTAAGAATGACCTCATGGGGATCGGACCGGATCTTGCACCGATGATGAGCGTACACCAGCATCCCTAACATTCCAACACTGGTTTGCATGGGTTTGGTACACATTTGGTTAGCTAACCGATTTTAGAATTACATTTTGTTTTTTAATGCAAGTCCAGAAGATTGTATCGCCCGACACAAATTAATCGGCATTTCCAGCCTGACGCAACTAATTTCCACTGCCTAGTTACAATCTGTGCAGCGCGCAAGACACCATCATTTTTAATAACCAGCATCCCCCATGACACAATATAACATCACAGGCTTATCGGTATTTTAAAAAGCATGTTAGAGACAGCGTTCACGTCTCCCGGTCCCGAGAGAATTGTTTCTTTGGCGGTTTTTTTTTTTTCTTTGCAATTTTAGGTTGTCTGTGCTCAGCGTTCTTTTTAGCAAACGTTGCAGATATGACAGGGAGAGAAAAAAAAAAAAACAAGTGCAAACTTGTTCCAGAGCCGTAGTTATTTTGAGTAACAGGACTCAATGAGGCCTGGCTGAATTTTCGGTAATTGGTTTCAGACATTGTGTCAGGTAAATTCTGCCACTCCTCAACCTTCCTCCTGCTATAATGAAGACGACTCAAATAGCACCAGGCTTGGACTGGTTGGACTTCAGGGCTAATCAGCAAGCTAAACAACTATGTGATGTGCCAGGCATCCTCCTAATGCTGTTACCGCATAATTACCAACAGAGTTGACGCGAAGCTTAAACGAAACATGTTAAATATATTAATGTTGAAAATTTTTTTTATATTATATTATTATTCTGGTGGTAATTTTTGATTCATAGGTGGCGCTAAAGGTGAAGTGGTGTTGAGGTAGAATTTGCATTGATAGCATTGAATACGACACAAAATTTCCTGGTTTAGGTTCAGGTTTTGCTCCTTAAAGAGCAAGTGCTTCCTTTCAGCTTTTTTCCCCCAGTTTCATACTAACGAGAAAGTCCAGCATAGAAGTAAAGGGAACACTGGTTGGAAGGGAAAGACTAGCAGAGATGTACTAATACGCACGACATGATGAGCGCGATGGCGTTGACGCTTTGGGAGCTGATCGGTTTGAGCAGAGCGTACGGCTAAGTAGGTGAAAGGGACGGAAAAGCTAAATTACTAACGTGCTACTGCGGCGTGCTCTTCACGGCGATTTCCCAGCGCACATTTTTCAGCAGGTGGTCGAACAGCAATATAGGACACAGTTATCTAAAGTGAAAATAGACGTTTAAACTAAAAAAAAAAACTAATACGAAAATTGAAAATTGTTGATGCTAATTTTAGAGGTTAATATGCAAGAGGTTCAGAGTGATTTTTTTTTTTTACTCTTTTAAATCCAAAAGATATCGGCTTTCTTTCGCCGTCATGCAAAAATTCCAAATGTGCATAGAGAGATAAAAATGCATGTTCTCCTGCTTGGATCCTTGAGTTGAATGCAGCCCCTCATTTATCCCTGCCTTTAAATAGCCATGACAAGCTAGCCATTATGACCACGAATATCCCAGTTTAGTGTAAAATATGTTTGCATAGTCTACTACCTCATTAACCCATTGATCAAGAACTAACCTACTTCGGGCCTTTAGCCTTACTTACGGCTTGACAGAGTGCATTTTTTACTATGCTTGCACAATGAGCCTCGGCAGTATCGTGGGGTGTAGTCACATGTTGTATATCTCTCCACCAGGGGGAGCCCTACCAGGCAGAAGTGAGCCAACTGTAGATTCCCTGTCAGTGCCACCTATTTCCCCCAACTGGTATTACTTCATGGCTGGCGGAGGCGCCATCTTGTTCCTGGTCATTGCCGTTATCATGGCCATTGGCTGTCGTCGCCTGACAGCCAACAGGAGCCGACCCACCATGGCCTACTATAGTCCGCACAGTGCTTACTACCCAAATGGTGCCATGCCCAGGGCAGGGGGGGGTTCCAAATTGACTGTTTGGGTCGAGAAAGGGGATGGAAACTCCTACTGGTGAGGTGACTGACTTGTCGTGATAGACGTTGACCTACATTGCTGACAGAAAGTCAGAAGAAAAGAACTCAGAAGAGCACTGGAAAGTTGGTTTAGCGTAAGGGATGCCTTAAACAAGAACTGCATTTTTTTTGGTACCACCTCGCTGCCAACTGCTTGGGAACTGCGCAACTGACGAGTGGACAGGAACCAGCATCTGCTCTAAACATTTTGGTTGTCTTTGTGGTTTATTTTTTTTTTTTTTTTTTCAATGCACCTTCACTTGCTGGATGTGATGAAACAATGAGAGTCTGTTTACTGCGGAGTACCAGCCAGTGGTTTTCTGGAAGAACACCATATTGGAAAAGTTTCCAGAACAGGCTGAACTCCTGATACGACCAGGTTGAGAGTTCCTTGTGCCTGTGCCTGGTGGTAGGGCTTGAACTACTAAACCATCAGAGACTAAGTGGACAAGGTGTCCAAGCCAGTGACCTTAAACATAGACTGGGCTGATGCCTTACTGATATTTCAGATAGGGATTGGTTCCAGCTGGTCCCAAATCAGGGCTAGATGGTGGAATGGACTACGAGATCAGGACTGAAGATCAGCCTTTATGTTTTTGCCGATCTAGAGTATAAAAATGATCATTATAATATTGTTGTATATTTAAATGGGGTGTCAACCTGTGTGGTTTACAATATGGAATGAATCTTGGGTAAATTTACAGCTGTCAAAATGTTTGCACTTTTAATAGACCCTAGGATTATTTGTGAGGTAGTTTGGGAAACCCTGTCAGAGGAGGCCTTGGCTAAAATTAAGCAAGTTGAGATACAATTTTTTGTTTTGGCCTAAAATCGAGGGTTTTGCTTGCCTGAAGTATATTTGACCTAACATCCATATGTGTTACACTGAAATGACATGAAAATGGCTTTATTTGATTTATATCCTGCCTTGAGGCCTACAGTCAACAGCATGTCCTCCAAAACATCTCTGGCCAAGTTTCCTCAAACCGTTAACATCAGATTATTGATGGCTCCATGCTGCGGTTAAACGTAGCTGAACCAATTCAATTTTAGATACTGGCTATTCAATTTCCCATCATGGTCTTTTGCCACAGTCAAAAAAAAAAAAAGGATCATTAAACATCATTTCCTCCAATTTTAGACATTAAAAACGGTAGAACTTGACTCGTGATTCAAATACCAGGAAAAGAAAAGACGTTTTAAGAACACTGCTAAAAAAATTCCAAAAAACAAAAAGAAGGGGTTTCCCAGGCCACCACATGACTTACGATTTCTCTGTTTACTATTTAGCCAAAAACAGAAAGTCAATGGACCATTTTTAATGAGTGTGTTGATGATTGAGGAGACTGTGCAACCGGGTATAGTACATTTGAGCATGCATGTGATACCATTTTGTATATTTCTACAGGCTCAGGTTCAGTGATTTGCTTGATTGGAATGAGGGGCAGTTCAGTAAGAACCTTCCAGAACAACAAGAAAATCACATTTCATATATATATATATATATATATATATATATATATATATATATTTAAGTCACTGTAAAGCTAATAACAAAGAAATTCAATCTTACCAAGGAGTTAATATTCAGAGAGGGAAACCGAGCGAGATAGACAGAGAAAGAGACAGAGAACGATTTAATTGGCAGATTTCTCCATCTCGGGACAAGGCTACTAGAGTTCTGCATTTTTTTCTTTTTTATGCCTGTTCCTCAAATTTCACAGCAGAAATCCCCACAAATATTGCGTAGGCCTACTCCGGTTCCAAGCCAGAAGTGAGGAGGCGTGCATTATTCCAACCAAACGGCTGTCAGTACTTTATTCCCTGCAACAAGCCACATAAACAACACCAGCTGCCTCCCTTCATAGCCTTGTCTTAATGATGACCGAGAGAGAGAGTGAGAGAGTGTAGTGGTGGAGGAGCGAGATCCGTGCACTCCCAACAGCTGGTAGACATTTCGTTATGCCGCAGGAGTCTTCCAGAACAATGAAAAGCGTGCAGCACCTCCATGTGGTTTGCTAGTTTTTTTTAACACTGGTGTTGAAAATGAGATGAAAAGATTGATCGAGCCTTTCATTAATCCTCGTTCTACTCGGTCCCCAGTTCCCAGTGTATTTATTACCTTGTGTCCTTATTAGACAGTGGGTTAATGAGTGTTTCTTAGCTTCGAGTGTGTTTTCTTGTTTCCTTCTTCTCTAGGTTTGCTTGGGTTTCCTTGTTTCCTCACGTTCTAGGCTCTTGTGTGTTATCTAGTTTAAGAGTGTTTCCTAGTTTCCTTGTTATCCAAGTTTGTTTGTTTCCTAATTTCCTTCTTTACTGGATTTTAGTGTGTTTCCTAGTTTCCTTGTTTCTTAGGTTTGAGTGTGTTTCCTACTTTCCTTGTTCTGCAGGTGTTTACTAGTTTGCTTGTTCCCCAGGTTCGAGCTTGTTCCTTAGTTTTTTGGTGTTGTTGTTGTTGTTCCCCATGGTTCAGTGTGTCTCTTAGGTTCCCTGTACTTCCTGGGCTCCAAGTGTCACGTATTTCTTAGTTGCCTTGTCCAAGTGTCTTTGATCATTTTCTTCTCATTCTCATCCACTGAGTGTAGTTTCCTAGTTCTGTGTTTTGACTGTGTTTCCTTGTTCAAGTTTCAAGCATGAATCCTAGACGCCTTCTTCCTTAGTCTTGGTACATTTCACTCGAGTTTGCTTACCCCAGACGGTAGAAGTCAATCAATCTGGATCCACAGCAGATATGATACGGATCTGGCGGAGTCCAAGCGGATTTGAGAAGGATCCCGAAGGATTTCCTTGCTCCCATTGTCTTTTCTAGTTAGGTTCCCACCCAGGTTTATTGTTCCCTGGTTCTGATTGACTTACTATTTTCTTGTTGCATATATTTCCTAGCTTGTGTGGCGTTTACTAGTTCCCCGGCGTCTCCCAACTCTCCGCGTTCTCTGGTTCCTGAAGTTTTAGTTTCCTGAATTCGAGGAATTTGATCATACTGACTCAACGACAATTGATTGCCCTTCATCAAATTGTCCCAAGCTGGTTTAAGAAGTGTGAAATTCTGAACGACTAGCGGTGTTTGACTCTTCATTGTAACTGTAGAGTAGAAAGCGATGATCCAGTCTTGCTACCTATTGTGGTTGGGTAATGAAGGACACAAATATGTAGCTAATCCTGAGTCAGAATCTCAATTAGCATTGTTAGGAGGCAGGGTGAGGGCAAAGATGCAAAACTTTTGCGAGCTATTTATTGCCCTTTCCATTAGATAGAGAAGTGGAAGGAAAGAGAAGCATTGGCCTTGGCCTGCAGTGTGCTTTTAAATTAATTTCATCTCACCACACATTCTTTCATGCGCTTAATATTTTTAATTAGTTAATGGACCCGATAGCATTTATTACAGCTGCTGGAGCCGCTGCGCAGGAATTTTACCCTGGAGAACATGGTAATGAGTGAACACTTTCTCCAGAGACTTAGCATCCATAGAGACTTCAACCCCTCTTTAACCCTGGGCATCTCAGGGCTTGTAGAAAAGGGAGAGGAGTCGTTATCTCATCCGTGTAGAACAGATTTTTCACAACGCCAGTCGGCCCACCACCTTCACATCCGTAGCATGCATTCTTTCACACCAATCTCTCAGCCTTGTTTGGTTAGGACCCAGCAGGCTTCAGTTCAAACGCTTTCTCAACAAATGCGGCAACTTACCATTATTGACATTCTGGCCCTTTTTGTCACCGCACACAGCGTACAGTATGTAGGTGGTTCTGATGTTCAACTTGTACTTATGTTCTCAAGGATAATGATGAAGATGATGCACTTTCCTGTATGAATGTGGCACTATACCTCAATCTTAAAATGGGTGTGCTGTTTAAAAAAAGAAGAAGAAGAAGAAAGAAAAAAAAACGAACATGAATGGAATATTTTTTGCTTGATGAATTGGAAATGTCCTTTTCAAATATGGAAATAAAATCCTATTTTTCTAACCAGACGTTTCCTTTCCTTTTCTTCTTAATAATTTCTTGTTAATAAAACATAGTAACCTGTAATTAACTTTACCATCTTCGTGTTTCCGTAACAACACCTCATTTTCATAATCGTTGGTAATGACTTTTACAGACTGGGCTTTGGGCAATTCCGTATTTCAATTAATCGTCTCTCCTCCCCACAGTTAAACAAATGGACCCCAGAGGTAATCGTCTTCTCAACAGCTGGGACCAGATAGACACAGGTAGGTAATTAATGGCTGTTTTTTTTTTTTTTTAATATCGCAAAAGAAGCTTCTAATTCTTGTTATCCTCATAATGTTTTCTTGTAAAGATTGATTTGCTTTCTGGCTTCTAAAAAGAATCAGGCTAATTAGAGACCAGTAATCTGTGCATCTTTATACATTGTTACCAACCCCATTAGTGAAACATAATTATGAAGACCCGCTGCCAACACGCCCTCCAGCAAGTCGTCAATCACTTCAGGATCATTTGTTAATGCTAACAGGGCTAAATGTGTGTAGTAATCAAAAGAAGAATAACAGCAATTAGCACAATAATGCTAAGTTGATCTTAGTTGTGTGAGGCTTGTTAAGATTGTAGAATGTTTCGGGAAATAAAATGCAGATAGGCACAACATTTTGAGAAAATGTAAACATGTTTTCTTGTAATCCTGTGGTGTGGATGATATCAATTCAGGCTTTTTCTTCCCCAAGCCATATATGACCAATTAACCACTCAACCAACCAACCAAACCACCTAACCAATCACCTACCCAACCAACCACCCATCCAATCAACCCTCCAACCACCCAAGAAAAACACCCAACCAACCTCCAACCCCAACAAATCTCCATCTAACTAACCACCCACTCACCCACCCAACCAACCCCCCCCCATATCACCTAACCAATCACCTACCCAACCAACCACCCATCTAATCAACCCTCCAACCACCCAAGAAAAACACCCAACCAACCTCCAACCCCAACAAATCTCCATCTAACTAACCACCCACTCACCCAACCAACCAACACCCCCCCCCAAAACCACCTAACCAATCACCTACCCAACCAACCACCCATCTAATCAACCCTCCAACCACCCAAGAAAAACACCCAACCAACCTCCAACCCCAACAAATCTCCATCTAACTAACCATCCACTCACCCAACCAACCAACACCCCCCCCCAAAACCACCTAACCAATCACCTACCCAACCAACCACCCATCTAATCAACCCTCCAACCACCCAAGAAAAACACCCAACCAACCTCCAACCCCAACAAATCTCCATCTAACTAACCACCCACTCACCCAACCAACCAACCCCCCCAAACCACCTAACCAATCACCTACCCAACCAACCACCCATCCAATCAACCCTCCAACCACCCAAGAAAAACACCCAACCAACCTCCAACCCCAACAAATCTTGATCTAACTAACCACCCACTCACCCAACTAACCAACACCCCCCCCAAACCTCCTAACCAATCACCTACCCAACCAACCACCCATCTAATCAACCCTCCAGCCACCCAAGAAAAACACCCAACCAACCTCCAAACCCCAAACCCCAACAAATCTCCATCTAACTAACCACCCACTCACCCAACCAACCAACCCCCCCAAACCACCTAACCAATCACCTACCCAACCAACCACCCATCCAATCAACCCTCCAACCACCCAAGAAAAACACCCAACCAACCTCCAACCCCAACAAATCTTGATCTAACTAACCACCCACTCACCCAACTAACCAACACCCCCCCCCAAACCTCCTAACCAATCACCTACCCAACCAACCACCCAAAAAAACACCCAACCAACCAACCAACCAACCACCAACCCCAACAAACCTCATCCAACTAACCACCCACTCAACCAATCAACCGAGTGGCCCACTGTCAGGCCATAGAAAATATACAGTATGAGAAGAGGGTAGTGATGAAGTTCCCACTTTTCATTAAAACCAATGAAAATCTTGCAGAATGTGTCCATATTGAAAGCATTCACCAACAGTCTCTGCATTTCTAGATGTGGAGTGCTTGGAATGGGCTAGTGTCGAACCTTCCTCTGAGCCTCCAGTAACTCGAACCCCAGGCAAGGAGAATCCCTGGCTTTACACGCTGGATCCCATTCTCCTCACCATCATCGTGATGAGCTCCCTGGGAGTTCTGTTAGGTGCCGTGTGCGCTGGTCTCCTGCTGTACTGCACCTGCTCCTACGGAGGCCTGACCTCACGCTCCTCCACCACCCTGGAGAACTACAACTTCGAGCTCTACGACGGCATCAAGCACAAGGTGAAGTTCAACCAGCAGCGGTGCTGCTCGGAAGCCTGAGGACTACACGGGTCACGGTTTTTTTTTTTTTTTTTTTTTTTTTGCGGACATGCAGAATTTGGCGCTCTCAAGAGAGACTGTCCCCGTCTCTTGGTATGCATGTCACCACCTTGCTGCTTGTTGGCGCACTTGTCGGAGCCGTCGGAGGCACGGATCTCGCTCGGCTGGATGCGAACCTGGATTACGGAAGGCTGCTTGGCTGCTTTCTCTGGGCAAGCATTTCTCAGCTTAGCCTCAAAATAGATATTAGCACATATCAGTTCTGTCTATTCCAAACACAAACAAACACAAATATCTCATGATAAGCTTTGGATTCTGAATGGGAGCAGAACTCTTATTATCCCTAAAAGCAGAGCTTTTGTGGCATGTGAACGATGGTGTGGTGGTGATGTCTGTTAACGTTTTTTTTTTTTTTTTTTGATATTCGTTTATTTTAAAATGTTCTGACTGTGATGCCTTAATGCTGGTCGATCCCTTGCTTTTCATTCAGGATTTCAAAACTGATCTTATTTTATTTTCAGAACCTTAATATCCATCTGGTGCTTGTTAAGATCCGTGGTCTTATTTTATGTTTCTCTATGGCTTTAGTAGAAAGACAAGAAACAAAATGTAGCCTCGTTTAGACAAGCCACGTAGAATTTAATAGGTTTAGTTTGGAGCCATGTGATCACGCTAGGTTAGGCTAAGAAAATGCAGGACCATTTTTAAACTTTTTTTTCCTTTTCTTTATGGTTTAAAGCAACTGGGAATTTTGTCAGTGCAACCTATGGATTGCTGCGAATAGGACATAATGCTGAGCTCAGTGGGTTTTACAGATTAACAATGTTCCGGGCATTCTGAAATCTTTTTTTTTTTTTCTTTGCGGCAAACACGAGTCATGAGGACACGCCATCATTGAGACTTTGAACGACCAAGGCCAAGCACTTATCATCAGCTAGTTCTTTCCCAGTCTCCCTTCCTCACGAGGCTGAAGGTTAACAGAAGACAGGTTTAGTGATGAATTGGGTTGGAGCTTACATCAGCTCCCTCGTGGCTTTCAAAGGATTCCGGATGAAGAAAAAAAAAGACTAACTGAGATGGAGTAAAATCTTTTCCCAGACCTGCTGAAAGACATCATCCATGACGAGCACGGGAACATGCATTCATACGGCCTCACGCACATTCTGCTGAAATATCGACGCATTCCACCTCGACAAAACAAAAAAAAAAACAAGACTCACATGCATTGTGGGAAAATTAATACGGAGGAATGAGCGCGCGATGCGGCACTTGTACGTGACTACGCGCCCGTTGTAAGAGACTTAAGACTGTCACTACTGGAATGGGAACTTCTTTCCAAGTGCCTTGGAGCTGCTCTGGCACTCAAAAAGACTCGACGCTTTCCGTCTGTCTCGGAACAAACGCGAAGTCTTGAGCGAATCACAGCACTGGGTAGACCTCCAGTCCCTCTCTCTGGAAAGGTTTGTACAGGAAAAATATATGTGCTTTTTATGATGATTATTGTTATTATGATTATTTAATAAAGGATTGATAAACATCAAACACTGGGGGAACAAAGAATATTGAGAAGAAGAGCAAGGGAACAGAAAACGTGTTGCGGTTTTACTACAAGTTCCAGCGATTTAAGTACGGAAAATCGTACTCGCGCTGTACTTAATGTTTTTGTCTGTGTGCGCGAGGGAACCAACCGCTCATACTAACCGTGCAACCGTCACACCCTTGCTGTGAATTATTCAGACTGAAATGCCAGGACGTTCTGTTTAGCATGTGTTCTCATATACACTTTCATTTACACACACACACACACACACACACACACACACACACACACACACACACGTTTAAAGCAGTATATTTTTGTAGTGGTGTGGAATTAGTTTCATCTGTCCACAAAGAGAACAATTGGCATCTACCTATAAAAGCTGATCCATAAAACATCAACACGCACTGCACACACACACACACACACACACACACACACACACACACACACACACACATACACACACACATGCTTGCACACCGCTGGGTCGGCTCCAGGCTCTCTTATCTCCCCATGGGCTCCCATTAACCAAGACCTTCAGTCTCCTTCGTTTAGAAACTCGGCAACATCAAAGCTTTGAAGTGCCTTACTGTTGTTCACAACGTTTCCTTCATCCCTGCGTCTGACCCACGGTCACCAAGCCTTCAGCGCTTAACCGCTTCACGGCATCCGACCGCTTCCTTCAGCCGATATTGCCATTTTGCAATGGGAAGAATGATTAATAAGACATGTATGGAAAAGGGTCAAGACCGCCAAAAGACTTGTATTTGCTCACAGGAGCCTTTTTTTCGTAGCAAGAAACCGCTCTTTCTCTTTTCAACCAGCGCCACCTACTGGGTATTAAGTATAATTGCGTGACTCACCTTTCCTTTTAGACACACCCGTCGCGTGAGTAGGCGCGCCTCAAAGGAAAGGCGAGTCACGCAATTACACGTAATAGTCAGTAGGTGGCGAAATTCCCTTTACAAACACTATCCAACCCTGCAGTAATGTAGCGCAACGTCATGCAGAAACGTAGTTAAGTAGAAGTACAGATATTTGCTGTCACATGTCGTTGAGTAGAAGTAAAAAAGTAAAGTAGAGGCAGATGAACTATGTTCTTAACGTGGTGAATTCTGAGTACTGAACAGCATCAGGTGCCGGTCCGGATCTGTAGTCATTAAAAAACCAGCATGTTCCAGCAGAGGTAATATGTGATACTACGCATCATAAGCATATAACATATCATCTTCCTACAGCAGAATTAATCTGTTGTGGTTAATAGAGAGTGAGCGCTGAAATGACAGCGAGTTGGGTCCATTTTTAATGACGCCGTGTTCTGCTTCTGCTCGGCTTGGCAAGCCTCACGCGGTGTTTAACCGATACAACATCTTGAATGTAAAATAATTGGCATGAGGATTTCACTGCTGGAATAAACCAACATGAAACAGACTTAATAAAATGCCCTGATGCCTCAATATTCATCCTCGCTCTGCTAGGGTTTCATGCCACGTTTCCTGATCAACACAGTGAACAATAAATGCACTTCTGATACTTATAGCATTTGACTGTTTTTTTTTTGTTTGTTTTTTTTTTTGTTTTGTTTTGTTTTTTCGCATTTAAAAAAAGAAAAAAAAAAGAAAGATTTGGCGTGCGTGGCATCAGGAGATCAGATTGGCCAGCACTCCGTCATCACCTCCAGGCTCGGTTACCAGTTTACTCTGGACGTGACCCAGTAACACTGATTCCTAATGAAGAGAGAAGACAAGGAACTTAATCCTTGCTGTAACCACCTCCATAAGGAAACACTTAAGGCGTACCAAATAACCCTCGAGAGCTAAACCGGCGTTTCACTGAATAAACCGCAGGAATTCCCCTCGCACACTTTTGGAGAGTTTTTACCCCCTCGTGTGTCTTTGTGCTCTCTGCATTTCCTCGGGCCCTTGTTCAATGATTGGCCCATCAGCTTTCAGACATGAGCTTTGATAGCAAGACAGAGAGAGAGACAGAGAGAGAGAGAGAGAGAGCGCTCTGATCTACGGCGGGGTCAGCCCCAGTGGAGAATTAGATTTCCATCTGACAGCAAGGGAAAGAAACATTTCCAAAACAAAAGTTTCGAATAATTTGGAGGGAGAGAGAAAAGCGAAGCCGAGCCCGACGGCCTGGCTCCTCTAGGCAATTTCCTAGGTTTCCATGGTTCACGTGTCGATCAAAGCAATGTGCCGAGCTCTTAATGTCTGAGGCGGCGCTCAACAAATACCGCGTCAACAACAGGAGGTGAAAACAGCCATGACGGCGCTGGACACCGTACAGGACTCAGTGCCTCATTACAGCTACAATAAGCATCTTGTTTTTTATTTTATCCGTTCGATTTATTTCGTTATTTATTTATTTATCTATACAGTCAGGAATGTTGGTTTGTGTTTACATACCGGTCATTTTTTTTTTTTAAACACTCCGCTGTGTCCCTGTGTACGGCGATCTGTCAACAGTTTGCGCATCAAAAACACGTTAAGAAAGACAATGAACCCAGAATAAACAGTATGGTGGTACCTCGGCCCGTCTCACCAATTCATCCCTTAAGGACTGAAATTATGGCCTCCGAGTGGCGCAGCGGTAAAGCGCTCGCCCTATCATCCGGAGATGGCCAGTTCGAATGGCCGAGCTCTCTCAGAGAGGTACTTAGTGCTCCTCCTACACATTAATCACGGCTCTGCAGCCAACCAGGGGGCGTCTGTGAGCTCACGCAAGCGGAAGGAGCGGATAGCGCTGTCCTGCGAGTGCGTGACTCCGCCCCCAACGGAGAGTGAGCGAGCAGTTCGAAAAGAGGCGGTC